>JAHXMU010000776.1:117391-128164 GCA_019455685.1 Philornis downsi | reverse complement strand
AGTTTTATAAATCAAAATGTGGAGGAAAAGTTAACTGAAAATAGTATAGAAATCCCAGTCAGGTGAACTGACTATCATATACGATACATACCTTTACCGAACAAACTTTCTATTTGGTGCAAAAGTTGAACACTTTGACCACTTACTTTCGAATGTAATACACTAAAGCATAGTAAATGAAGCAAAAACTATGATCTAAGGAACATATTTTAACATGCAACTTACTGCCTTCTGCTTAGAACATATTGAGAATTCAATGATTTTTGCTGAAATAGTTAATTTGGGGCGTTAAGGGGAATCGGAAAATTTGATAAATCGGTTAATTAATATGATAAATAACGATAGGGTAAATTAAGTAAATTTACTATAGGTCTGATATACGCCAAAGGTGACTGAATTCAGTACAACTGGTTGAAAGATATGAATCTAAGAATATGTGGGTGAAATCAGTCATTTTCATGAGAGGTATTAGTACGGGAGTGGTTACGCGTTCGTTTTTTTTTTCTTACATTTTGCAGAGAATTGTAAACCAACACATTGGGGGTGGAAAATAGGCAACACTAGTCTTTTAATTAAATGATATAGAGAAAATATTGAATTTCGGAAAATTGACCAATTTGTGTAGGAGGCAAAAGAAAAAGTGTAGAAACATAGATTTTTATATAAAATGTTACCGAATTTGGTGTAACTGCATAACAAATATGAATGTAGAGATGTAATAGGTCATTTGTATGGAAGCTAACAGGAAGGGCGTGATGAAATTTCATTTGGAAAAATTAAATTTCGGAAAATCTGCCAATTTTTATGAGATTTTCTAGAAAGGTGTGGCTCAGTATATATTATTTGGACGTAGCTTGTTTGACATGAAACACATTTGGTTAAAAAATTAGATGCGCAACGAAGTTATCTCTGTTTTTTTTTTATAAAAATCCAACTTTATTATGAAAACATGTTTCCAAACGATTCATTAAAGGCATTGTACTTCACTAACTACTACTTTTTCCCATCTTTCTGGCAAAGGGTAAATTCCATAACTGCAAAACTGTTCACCTTTTAATGCTAGCCATTTCTTGATGCCAACATATGAGTGGAACTGCTGGTCAGCTACACTGTATGCCATCGAACGGAAAAAGTGATAATCGGACGGTGCAATTTCTAGAGAATATGGCGAATGGTTTAAGTCTTCCCATTCCAGCGTTTTCAGGTAGGTTTATCGGGTATGGCCACTTGAAGTCAAGCGTTGTCATGCTGAAGAATCACTTTTTCGTGCCTCTCTGCGTATTGTTTCTCGTGCAGAGGTCGGTTCAATCGCATTAACTGAAGTTGATACCGATCTCTAATGATGATTCGCTTGGTTTCAACAGCTCGTAATAAATAACACCGACCTGGTCCCACAAAATACAGAACATAACCCCCGCAGCGTGAATGTTTTTGAAGACATTACAATGCGCCAATCCACACAGCAAGAGTAGTCAAATCATGGATTGAAAGCCAAAATATTGAGGTTATGAACTGGCCGCCTTACTCTTCAGACATAAACATTATTGAAAACATCTGGGGGTGGCTAGTACGCAAGGCGTACGAATCAGGTAAGCAATGTTCAAGCAAAAATGGACCCATTAATGGAATTAAACAGGCCTGGTCGTGTATTTCGCTGAACCTAATCAAAAAACTATATAATTCTTTAACGAACAGAATATATGAATGTATTCTCGACCAGGGCGGAAGCATCCACTACTAAATTTTACTTAAAATACATACTTTTAAATTGGATGTAAGCAAATAATAATACCCTTAACTTAGAAGTAATATTAATGTTAATGTCAACTTAGAATTAATTTGTATATAATCTAATTTTTGTAAGGGGGAGTTATTCAATTGAATCAAAAACTGAAATTGAATTTCAGACTTTTTTTTTGTGTTTAGTATTTTAGTACTTATTTTTTCAAAATGAAAGAAAATTTATGTTATAGGATTACAGCATTGTACAGCCATTTTTTATAACAACGATTAAAAAAAAAAACGTTTTCCTTTCAATAATGAAGTAAGCAAGAATCTGTTCTTTTAGTGCCATAGTTTATCAAGTTAAAGCACATATTTTTTATCTAAATACTGTTTAAACATCCGGTATATATTAGGTTTTATAAAAAATTTCTATAGTACCAATTCCTTAAACAAAAAAAGCAAAAAACAAAAGAATATGATTTAAGCAATTTTTTCCTAACAAAAAAAAAAAAAAAAAATTCTGGACTAATGAATTAGTTTTACAATTTTCCTTGGATATGTAAACACATTTAAGCTGGAAACGATAATTACTTATACAACAGTATGGTGTCAGGAAATGCCACATCAAAATATGCCCAAACATCGAGTTTAAAGGTAGCAGTCCAAAGACTTTTCTCATAATATGGCATGGATGCTTTCGTTATCATTCCAATGTTTAACTGCTATCGCACACAACTTTTGATGCTTTAAAAGCGTAATGCGACAAATATCATAAAATCTTACAAATTCATTTCATTTTATATACATATATATATTTATATATATATACAAGTATGCATTCCTTGTGTTCATTTATAGGACTTCCTTTCTTTCTTCTTTCGTCGCTCTTCTGGACCAAATTAGAATTTTATTGCTTTAGAGATCAAAAATTCAAAAGGAAATAAGCATGATATAGAAAAAAAGAGGAAAGCTTTCCGTAAAGTTGAATCAGAAAACGAAGAAATTAAAAATCTCCAGCAACGTCGACAGTCATAAAATCTAACACAACCTTCAAAAAAGAAGAATCTCAAACGAAACGACTATGAAATGAACTAATTTAGTGGCATCAGTTAAGAAGGTTGGCGACGGGACACAAAGATCTCGAATAGTCGTCGTATGCCGTAGCAGTAGCCTTCCTGTGGCACAAAACCTCAACAACTTTTCAACAATGATGACAAAAATGATAAAATTCATAACTAAGAAGAGGTGGCACAGCAAAGTGCATGTATATATGGATATGCAATCTAGATGAGAATGAATGGATGGTAAAAGCATTTTATTCTCCACAATCGGCCACATGCACACACACACACACACACACACAACTGTAGCTGTCATTTAAAAAAGGAAATACTACAAAACCATAGAGTGGTAGATAGTCCTCAAATACATATTCATGTTCAGCGAAGACGCGAAACGAGATCAGTTTAATGAGGCAGTAATATTGGGAGTCATTTGGCTAAGGTACAAAGTGCAACTAAAAAATCGACGGTTGGGCATTCCCGTTTTATATTGACACTGAATTCACACATCCGGTGGTTATTTGAAGAATCCTAACAATTATGTAGAAGTCATGTTTTAAATATTTGTACCACATTGACCACTTCTCGGTTTCAAAACTAAACCTAATAAAGCTATGATTCCGGTGAGAATTTAATTTCATTATGAAGCTTGGAATTTGTCATTATGCACGAAATACAACGTCATTTAAATGACAACTTCTGGATTGGTTGCAGCAGTGGATGTTTTTGATTTACTGATCGACCAATCTTTTCCACATTTCGGACAGCATCTTGGCGATAACTTGACGAATGTTAACGAACGTTTAGGGACTATCCGCGTAAACACGGTCTTTGATGTTGCTCCACAAAAGAAAAGTGTAACGGTAAGTTAACCACCAACTCGATTCATCGAGACAACCCCTATCCTCCGATCCAAACTTCAATTACATCAAATCTGAATACAGGCAATGAAGGTGATATTTTATTCTAATTTATCTTTGATCTAACTCATCCCTGAACCACCAGTATGATTCCGTGCCACCAGTCACTCTTCGAATTATAAATTACTAAACTGATGAGCTGCCGATTTAAATCTAAATAAATGTCCTCTCCTCGATCCGACTCTTTACATCGATGTTAACTTCAAATCAAAGCTAACCACTGACTCGATTCGTCAATACAATTCCCATTCTTCGATCCGAGCTTAAATTATTGTAAACAATCTTCTTCCTTGATCTAAAATAAAAAATCTAAATTTTCAAATTTTGAAAAAGTCCATCTTGTATTGACGCTGTAAAAGAAGTACGCAAAAGAAATTTTATGAAATTGTGTATTCTTTTTGTTCCTTTTCTGTCCTTTTGTTCCACTTCTATCGTTAAAGTCTTTTGACCGCACACCTATGTGATAAGAAGGATGTGTATTATAATACAGACTACTTAGCAGCAGACTTTTGTGTTGAGTTATGATATCACATTTGTATTGTCCTATTAAAGTATGAATTTGGTGAAAATTATCAACTGTAAGAAAAGTAAATTATACAACTGTAGATCGGTTAACCTAAGTTTTTCAATTATTGACTATCGTGAATCAATAATATGATCCTCAAAAGCCTATCTGAACTTCTGAGCAAATACAAGTGATTACTACCATTCCGAGTTAAGGTAAGAGGTATAATATATCAACATCGCTAATCATGTACTCGTTTGTGATTTTGAGCTGCTGATTTGAATACAAATTTCCAACATTAGATGAATAATGCTTCAATGCCAGACATTAATTATCAACATGATTCCCATTTGAGGATTCAAACCTAGATCACCAATATTTCAAAGTATCGATAAGTTCGAGTGCTCCCCATTTAAACCTGAAATGCCTATGGACATAATTCATTGATACGGTTCATTGCCGAAACTGAATTAGTGATGTTCTGATTTATCAACCTGCAATAGAGTTACCAATTCGAATAAGATACTCCATCAAACTCGAATCGATGATACTCTAACAATCTCCAGTCGACGTTTGGAGACTGAATAACTGGTGAACCCGCATCTTCGCCACGATCTGGATTCGCTGTTCTCAAACTGAACTATTTCATTCATGGCATGCAAGGGAATTTGTTGTTTTCTTTCGTTTTATTATGGAAACACATTAATTTTATTTCGTGTTTTTTTCCTCTTCGAAACCTTTTAACAATGGATCGGCGAAACTTGCCAACTTGCCTGTTTGTTAGTGTCATTCAACCAAATAATTATCTTGACCAATGCCTGCAACACTACCCCCTTTTTCACTCTCTGATAGGGGCGCACATATAAAATTGAAAAAGGAAGTGATTTAACAAAATTACAATGTCATTCCTCTTTTTTCGCCTGGAAAAATGTACTACACATAAAGGAGATTTTCCACAGTAGCAGAGAAAAAAAAAAACTGAAAACGCTGTGACTATTTGATGGCACATAAGTAAGCACATAAATACACATACATAAGTATTTGGAGATTGCATTTATGTGTGTGTGTCCCGTAAAGCTACATGTCATTTTGTGTGTGTGTGTGCGTGGTTATAAGTATGAGTGAGTGAATTTGGCGAGTACAAACTTTACTTTGTTGAATAGCTTTACATGATGTGCAACAAGCAGGAAACATGATGGCATGCTGGTATTACATTTTATAGCGGTTGTTTCCGTTTCCGTTTGACTTGTAGGTACAGTGCAAAATACGAGTATAAACTCTAACAATAATACGAAAGAGTGCACTGCCGCCCAGCCACCAACAAGAATATATTATTTAATGCTCTCCTCATTTCAAACAGACAATTTTGTCGGTGTGCGTGAGCTTAAAACGGGAAGCCCAACATTGTGAGTGGTGGTCTTACTTTTTCTACTTTCAGTTTTATTTGCTTTGTCCTCTTATTTTTTTCTTTTGCTGCCACTGAACAGGAAATATTTTATGCAAAATTCGCATATTACTCGTGCACTGCTACTTTAACTTTTCACAAAATTTCCTTTAGCAGTTATCCTTTTGCAAAGCATTTGCAGTTTCTTAGGTTATCTTGATTGAAATATTATTTTCTCCATTTTTTTTTTTGGTTCGGTTCTCATTGTTATCTCTTTTTTTTTTTTGCTTCTTAGAATTACCTTTGTTGATAGCTTGTTCTTGCAGCTTTCTGCTGGCCTCAACACAAAGTAAGCACTTTTGGTTTCCTGTAATAAAATTTTAATAACGGAAATGAAATGTGATTTGTTCGAGGAGTGTGGGTTCATACACATAAATGAATGTAAACTTTCTTGTTGACTTCAGCTTTATCTTGGAATTTGCATTAAAATGCTTTTTGAGTCATAAAATCGTATTTTCTTTTTGTTTGCATATTTTTGCAGAAATCAGTGATCCATTGTTAAGGAGGTACAAGTGGTAAATTTTTTTCTGCATATACTTTGAAGCTGCAGCTACGAAAGAAATTTAACTTTGCATATCTGTAATAGATATATAGGAAATCCTTCAATGCTATGATGTGTAAGGAAACCAAGAAATTAAGTCACAACCAAGATTTAAATTCAAAGGAGTTCACATAAAGCAAAAGTGAATTTCTATTACAGCCATACGTGAGAAGTGAATTATATAAAGCAGTTAATGGATTAAACAATTCACGTATAAGTAAAACAAGTTTCGCCTCCAAAATATTCCCAAAATTCCGCAATTCGATATCTTTGTCTATATATGTGATCCTTCTTAGAGTTTCTTATAAGAAAAATAGAAGAACCCAATTACAAGTATAGCAGAAGACGCCCTAAATTGCTCATTAAAGTCTGATTTTTAATTTTTTTAATAGAAGAACCCAATTACAAGTATAGCAGAAGAGCTCCTAAATTGCTCATTAAAGTCTGATTTTTAATTCTTTTGGCATTTGAATTAACTTAAAGTATTATTTCGGACCATCATACGCATTTTTAGAAATTTTTACTTGTATAGTTTAAAATGTGCCAATTTGATAATAAATCAAATAATTTTCACTCTTTTGCATTTGCCGATGGCCGCTTTCAAAAACATATCTATAATTCTCTATTATTAAAACAAAAAGAATGGATCTATGATTCATTGCCATCTGATTCATTTTCAGTGTAAATTTGTAAACCAAATAATACCGGGTTATCCGTTTTTCGGTTTCAAAAATAATGTTAAGTAAAACACACATAAAGCTATGATTTCGAAGAAATTTTTATTTCATTGGCATTATATCATTATGTCATCTAGAAGACCACCCCTTGATTGCTTGCAGCAGTGGACTCTATTGAGGTAGTTTTCAATCACTTTTTCCAACATTTCGCGCAGTATCTCAGCAGAAACTTGACGAATGTTAGCTTTCAAATGCTTGAGTATTTAAGGATTATTGGCATAAACACGGTGAACCCACAAAGAAAAAGTCTAACAGCGTGAAATCGCATGATATTGGTGGCCAATTGACGTCACCAAAACGTGAAATTAAGCTTTCTTTCAACTTCACAGGCAATAAAGCCAACAGCAGTCGTGCTGTGTGGCTCGTGGCACCGTCTTGTTGAAACCATACCGTGTGCAGTTAATAATCTTTACACCCCCGCGCAAAAAAAAACTTAGTTATCATGCGCCCATAACGCTCTAAATTGAAACTAGGGTTATGCGCTACATTTTAATCAAGAGAAACTATATTTTTGGCAGTGCGTACATTGCGATGATCCATAAGCTTGACCACATCTGTAACGCTTCCAGTCTCTTTATATTTCATTCTATTTCCATTTCTATTTCTACTTCTATTTCTATTTCCATTTCTATTTCTATTTCTATTTCTAATTCTATTTCTATTTCAATTTCCATTTCTATTTCAATTTCTATTTCTAATTCTATTTCTATTTCTTTATAATAATCCCCTAATGCACAAAAAGCGCCTATGTTTGAATCATCACTTTTATAGTAAGTTTTAACTATATTTACGCGTGGTCCGGCTGTTAGAGTTCCATATTCCTAAACGGCAAACTTTTTACTAAATAAATAATACTTCAGATCACAAGCATTTAGCAGCTGTGTAAACATGGATTTGGAAATTGAAAAAAAAAAAGTTTCTTTGAATATTTGAATTTATTCTAATTAAAGGGATATTCCAAATAAGTTTGCTCAAAGAACGTTGCTATCTTAAAGTCGCTGCGCTTAGTGGATTATAATTCTTGTAGGGAAATTGGAAGTACTCCAGGGGATCGGTTTTCATAAGTAGATAAAATGCTTTTAAACGGCTTCCTAAAATTCAAATTGAATCAATTTTAAAGTAAAAATACTACAGTTCCAATTAGTGCTACTGTTTTGAAATTTGCAAAAAAATAATATAAGCATATCATAATGTGAAAATTTCGGCAATGTTTTTCAAAATTTTCGAATCTTTCCCTGCCTTAATACAATATTTCTGCTACAATGCGAAACAGTTTTTTGGTGGCTGCCTCTCTAAATTTTGGTTCGGCTTTAGCGGCTTGCCCCCTTTAAACCAAATGTCTGATGGCCTATTTGGTAAACCTTTCGAATTAGAGAAATACAACTTTTTAATAAAATATTTACGTTTTCATTAGACTTGTCGTGGCAGTCATCATTTGCGCAAAAAAAGCGAAACCAAACTTATATTTAGAAGGTAAACGAAAGGTTCTCTTCGAGCTAGAAAAGCAGACCAGTGATTGTAGTGGAGGCAAACATAAATGTTTGTATTGAGGAAAGTTAAATTGGTTTAAAACAGCTGAGCAATTCAAAAACCTGACTACTAGATTTGGGTATACATCGTACCGACACAATAGTGATTTTCTTTTGACGCCATATTCTTTTGGTTGTGTGAATATGTATGATTTTGTACCAAATAGGAAGTATTGATTTTCTTCTTTCAATCGACGAAAACAGCAGTTGAAACACAAACAAAACTACTGCCTTAAACAAAACAACGTGTCGAAATTGGTTCCGTCGCTTTAAAGATGATGATTTTAAGGTTTACGGCGGTTCGCGCAAAGGAAGACGAAAAACTTTCTACGACGCTGAATAGACGGCATTGCTTGATGGGGTCCATGTAGAGCTTGCTTTGGTATTAGGAGTTACCAGCCAAGTCATTTCCAAGCGATTGCATGCGTTGGGAATGATTCAAAACCAAGGAGGTTGGGTTCCCTATGAATTGAAGGCAAGGAACGTTGAGCATCGGTTTTTCACCTGTAAACAAATGCTTCAACAATAAAAAAAAAAGAGGAATTTCTTTATCGTATTGTAACGGTGATGAAAAATAGATTCCTTACGGCATTCCAAAGAAAAGAAAGCCATTGGGCTGCCCGGTCTTGCTTCTATGTCGTCGCCTCGGCCGAATATACGTGCTGCGAAAGTAATTCTTTGTATTTGGTGCGACCAGGACGGTGTTATTTATTACTAGCTGTTGAAACCAAGCGAAACCATTACTGGCGATCGGTATCGACTTCAATTGATGCGATTGAATCGATCTCTGCGTGAGAAATGCCCACAATTTGCGGAGAGGCACGAAAAAGAGATTCTTCTGTATAACAAAGCTCGGCCTCACGTGGCCAAACCCATTAAAACCTATCTGGAAACGCTGAAATAGGAAGTCTTACCCCATCCGCCATATACTCCAGATATTGCGCCGTTCGAATATCACTTGTTACGTTCGATGGCCCACCGTCTGACTGACCAGCAGTTCTACTCATAAGATGACATCAAGGAATGGTTAGATTCTTGGATAGACTCAAAGGTGAACAGTTTTACCGTGATGGAATTCGAGCTTTGTTAGAAAGATGGGAAAAGGTAGTAGCTGGCGATGGACAATACTTTCAATGAATTATTTGTGAACATGTTTTCATAGTAAAGTTACATTTTTATATAAAAAAAAAATAGCGAGAACTTAGTTGCGCAACTAATTCATTCAATCCTCCTGATAAAAAGGTTATAGGAATGTTCCACATATCACGGCAAATAGCTTTGTTATTTGGTTGGGAAATAAATCGATACCAATTGCAAAAGTTTAGTCAAATTTTTCTTTTAATTGACATTCAAATTCTCGTTCTTTTAGTTGCTTTTTATGAAGTACACATATAAACCATCTCATAAGCTATCAAGGAAAACGTATAAAATTTGACAATATAAAGCGAAACCAATGATAATGGCATAAATAAGACAATATTTTATCTCATCCCCAGCATGTGCATTACCATTGTGTTTTATCTGAATTAAAGGACTATCTCCTTCAATCTGACTTAACAATATTTCCCTGAAATGATGAGCACAAAAACACTTTAACGGCATTCTTAAGAATTATATACGGTCATTATTTCCTTATTTCCATAAATCTTTAACGTCCAATCCTCACCGCACTGAGTCTTAAGGAAATCTATTTTGAAATCAATTTTCGGTGATTTCATTGCAAACATCATCCATCCTTTACGTGTTGGCCTTTAGTTTATGAGTCATAATAGTAATTCAATGTTATTTATTAGTTATAGTCATACGAAATCCGATTATTTTTCGCCATCATCTCACAAGGCTGTGAGTATCGCATTTTCTACGCTTCTATAGAAACGACCGGTTGTGACCCCAACCATCCAACAACAACAACAAAAGTAGTTGGCTTGCGCTAGATAGGAAGAAAGCATTACCCACATAATGCTGTGGGAAGCTTATAAATACAAAAAAAAAAAAAAAAAAAAAAAAAAACTATACTCGTTTTATACCATTCCGGTTTGCTTTTGTCTTGTTGCTGTTGTGTGTGTTAGATTCTTTATTAACATCTAATAAATCTTTCAGATCACGTAAACAGTTAACTATTGTGTAACAACCACTAAACACGCATTCAAAGCAGCCTCCTGCTTTTTGTTCTTCCTTATCGTTAGATTTCGAACATTATCGGGCGATGTATCTGTTGTTGTTCAGTCATCCATTCACATTTAGTTTCTCCCCGAAAAGCTTTGAGCATCAATATGATAATGCTGCGGACCAATTCATCATTCTGGTGGCA
>JAHXMU010000776.1:64110-116991 GCA_019455685.1 Philornis downsi | reverse complement strand
CTGGTAATGTATTTGTTTTAACAAAAGACCGATTAAGGCAATTGACATCTATATCCATTCTAATATTATGATCCCTCTTTTGCCCAATCCCAATTCTTCGAATTTCATTCCACTTGGATTTGCTAGAGATTGCGGTAGAGAATTTATCCTTGTGATACTTTAATGATTATTTACATGATGCCATCCACAAATTACGGTTCGCTACAGGCACTAGCAATGGCGATATAGATGTTTTCCGTACATTGTAGGCAGTCATCAATAGATTCGATATTTTATTCATATTCTATGGATTCTGAAATATGGTGCATCAAAGATTGCCACCACAATGGATTGACTGTGTGGTTGCAAGCCATAGATCCATGGTTATGTGTGTATAATTTTTGACCCATTTTTTTATTTCCTTTAACTTGGAATTGGAAATGTTAAAAATCTCACACCAGAGCCATATGGCATAACAAAAACACATTTCTCCTAGCAACTACTGTATTCTAAAGCCAGCTGAAATGACAGTCATCCCAAAACTGCTTAAACTCGTACATCGTACATTGACGAAAATTTTTAAGAAGAAAAAACTGTGTGCAAGATGGGTGCCGCGCTTGCTTTCAATAGAGCAAAAACAACGTCGTGAAGTAGACGGTGTTCCAGAACAGTGTTTGGCTATGTTTTACCGCAATAGATCCAAATTTTTTCGTCGACTTATAACCATGGAAAAGACATGGGTCCACCACTTTACCACTGAAACAAAGGAACAGTCAAAGCAATGGACTGGAATGGGAAAATGGTGTCCAAAAAAGGCGAGGACTCATCTGCAGGCAAGGTAGTGGCGTTTGTTTTTTTAGGACGTTATGGCTATTTATCACCTTAATAAAGGAAAAACGGTCAACGGCGAATATTATGCTAATTTATTGCAGCTTTTAGATGATAAAATTATGGGAAAAAGACCGAATTTGCCCAAAAAGAACGTTTTGGTTCACCAAGACAATGCTCAAGTTTACACATTCACTATTGGGATGGCCAACATTAATGTATTAAAGTTCGAGATGCTTCATCACGGAACTTATTTGGCAGATTTAACTCCCTCGGACTATTTAATATTTCTAAACTTTAAAAAATGGCTCCTTGGTAGAAGATTTGCCAACAATGAAGAGGTGAAGGCCGCAATTAAAAGCCAACTTAATTTCTTATTATAAAATATTTAAGTTCTTATTATAATATTGAATTTGGCTGGAAAAAGTGTATCGAGGATATTATTTTGAAAAATAAAAAAAAAAATAAATTTCCCAAATTTTGTGTGTCTTCTTTGTCAGGTCGGCTAGTTTTGGGACTGCTCTCGTGGAAGGAGCCTGGATCAATTTTCCCATTCCTATCATGTTCTGAAAGGGGAAAAAATTCAATTTCAAGAAATCAGTCAATTAACATGTCAGGTACCACAAGGGGTAGGCCGATATAATCTCTCTATTGTCGAATACAATTTATAGAATTGATAGACGGTGCAAAGTTTAGAAACTAAAGATGTGGGTGCAATCCAGGTTAACCCAAAAAAAAATCTCATGAACTGAACTTCCACCTGCGAATCACTGTTGAATTCCAATAAGATCGATGTTTTTCTAAAGCAGATGATGACTGGGATGAAAAGTGGATCACATATGACAAAGTAAAGCATCCAAGACCATGATCGGATCCTTCACAAGTAGATGGCCTGAAGGTTAGGAAGGTTCTGCAATGTTTTTAGTGGGATTGACAGTGAATCATATACTGTGAGCTGTTATAGTACTGCCCAACTGCTATTTCGGGTATGTATTGCCAACAATTGGATTGTCTGAAAGAAAAATTTGTTTAAAAGCGGCCAACTTTAGCCAATAGGAAGTAAATGGTGTTCAATCACATAAACGCCAGACTTCATGTAACGCGTGTGACTCTCCCAAAGCTCCGAAAGCATTACTGGGATTTTGTTCTTATACATCGAAACATTAAAGCCATTTTGAACTAACTCCAGCATCATTTTCAAACAATACGGCCCAATAACATCTCCAGATCATAATGCGCAACAAACAGTAATTTTTACCGGATGCATAGGCTTTTCCGGAATCATATCCGGGCTCATTAAGACCCATATGCGAAAATTGTGGTTTCTGACGTAACCAGCAAAAGAGTTATTTCACTTTTCTCCCTCTCTCTCTTCTCTTCAATTGAAAGCCCATATTTGAATCGCCACTTTCGTTGTAAGTTTTATGCATTTTTACGCAGTCCTTGGTTGTGAAAAGATCCATATTCATAAATGCAAAACTTTTCACTAAATAAATAACACTTCAGATGACAGATATTTATCAGCTTACAGTCTTGCCAGATCGGTGGTTTTGAAATCACAAAATGGGCAACACTTTACGAACAAATCAGTACAGAAATTTCAGTCATTCATCTAACAAGCGATTCACTCACAATACCATCGCTCCACGAATTAGGTTCGAATTGAACCATGGCTTACATTTTTACTATTTTTATGTCAGATTCGAACTCAGCGCACGCAGATTAGTTAAAAAACATGCTTCGTTTCTGCAGTCAGTTTTTTCCAGTTTTGTAGACCAGTGTAATTTACGGTCTATCGTCTTCAGAACTAATTATTTATATAAAATAAAATTGAATTTTCTATACAGTAAAAAAAAAATAAATAAATAAATGAAATACATTGATTGAAAGAGTGATTTGAATTTCTTTTTGCATTGCAGTTCATACGCCACACTGTATATGGCTAAATTGGCCAAATTTGATACAACGATTAAATGGCGTGGAGATAAAAATATATGAACCAAATCGGTTATTTGTGTGGAAGATATCGGAAGACGCGTAATTACTTGATCCATTTTTCTACGATATTGTAGTGGACTATAAATAATGTATTGATACAAATTCAGACCAATGCTGTCATTAGGATATTGTAGGGAACTTTAAAACATTGTGTTTGATAAAAATTCAGGCCAATGCTGTCAACTAGAAATTAGAAATGACAGAAGACTGATTGAGTTTCGAAAAATCGGCCAACTTGTGTGGTAGGTACCAGAACGATTTTGATAAATACATTGATATATTGATTAAAAAAAAGTTATTTAAATTCCTCATTGTAGCGCAATTGGTGTGCCACTCTGTATTTGAGCAATTTTTAATTTGAAAATATCACAGCACTTCTGTACTCTATTAAGAGAGCCCATGTATTTAAACATCCATAACTTTTGAGAATGCTAACTTCCAGATAATTCAAATAAAATGTGATCAATGATATTGATATTTCTGGATATCGTAAACTGGCGCGCCGAAACTTTCTTAAAATGAATTCAAGTCCACACAGATTAATAATTTTCTAGCCAGTTATGTGCATTAAGGCTGTATTCTAATGAATAAGTAAATATAAGTACACTTGGTTTTGCGCTACCATATCATGTGTAGAGTGAAAAGAGCTTAAGATGTCTCTTTTCACTCTACACATGATATGGTAGCGCACACATTCCTTTAGCCATCTAATTTCAATCTATAATCTCTAAAAAAGTTAACTGGGTTTCAATTTGTTGGTGATATCATCATTTTCAAGGGACTTTGTGTTCAATTGCGCTGCTTCGTTTTCTCAGTTATCACTTGAAGTGTGGCCACTGAAACTGAATTGCATTCTAATAAACATCAACAAAGCACTCTGGGAGAAAAAGGTTTGATGGCATTTAAAGCAACTGCCTATATTAAAAAAAGGAAGACAACCAATTCAAAGATATTTGTAAGTACTCCATACAGACATGTACAGTAGTATGTATAATAGCTCAAACACATATACAACTATAAATCTACTAACAAGTGTGTCTACAAGAAAATGTTTCTTTGTTCTCTTTGAAATTCACTCACACACAAACACACAGCGAAACAATAATGTAAACAACCTTGATATGTATTTATTCATTTAGAATCTCAAGTAAATGGCTAAAAGGACCACTCGTGTTGATGTCTCAACACTCGCTTTCAGTTGTTCTTTTAAGTGTGTGTGTTAAGCTTGTTAGTGTATGCGTATATTTTGATCCCTTGAATTCTTTAGAAAATACGTTCCTTGTTTAGACATAATAAATGTACCTTTTCAGTTGTTACTCTTTCTTTTATATACAAACGTTTCCTTTTTTTATACTCTTTATTGACTTATTATCTTGTGAATGACCGTGTTATATTCGTGTTTCCCTCCAACATTTCATGTGCTTCTCTTTTCATCTTTTCGCCTTTTATATTCTGTATTGTGTCATCATTCGCTTTTCTGTTGTTAGCTCTGTTCTTCTATAGATGGATGCAAATTGTTTTGTGTGTGTGATTTTCCTTTCTTTTACAATGAGTCCTTTTCATTTCCCCAACTATTCATGTGAAATTGTGTGGCATGATAAGGCGCCCACCCCCCTGCGAGTACTTGGAGGATTTAGAGGCGTTGAGGGAGTATTGTTTATAATACAATTATAAGTCGTGTGTGCCAAGTCTGAAAGCATCGTACTTCCATTGAAGCTATCAAAGAATGAATGATATTAACTCAAGTGCTTGTAACTAAATTACAAGGGGGAACTGTGAAACAATGTTACTGATTCTTCTTTTATCAGATATTCGAAGGCAAACAGTGAAGAAGGTGGAGTGAGTATTTCTTTTCAAACAAAAATAAGTATTTTTTGAAGGTAGATTATCTCGATAGTATTGCGATAGTTTTTCATCAAGACCCTCAGCAGTTAAAAGGTGTCCTTTTTATTGTATACAGGAAACACCCGTTGTAAAAAAGAAGAAAATCATGGTCTCGGTAGTGTTCAGCATTACAGCGGAAAAGTACGTGGCCATCAAAATTAATTTAAATATGATAATGCCTTTCTGAAATATGCGGTTTATTTATCCTTGTGGAATGCTACTAAACTGTAAAACATGTCAGCGCAGGCAATGTTCACCCCGAAACACCCGAATGTAGATGAAAAAAAATCAGCAAGTTTTGAGACCCGCCACAGTATCTACTCTATATGCGATTTATAAATCTTTTACATAATGAAGGTCCTCAAAGTGAATGCATTTTTCCTAAAATGAAGCAAGTGTTGTCGCCCTTTACACTACTGCTATTAATTAAAATACAATAAAGTAAGCAAAATTCAAATCTTTCGAAGTCTTCCGTCTAAAGAATAGACGCGGGGCATTTATTTTTTCTTTGGCAAAGCACTCAATATGTTCAAAACTTGACTTAATTTCCTGGCAACTAAATAAACAAAATTAATCTAAAGGCGTCACAGAAGAGGGCGACTAAAACTCCGTTGGAAGGACCAGGATTTTAAAATACTGTCGAAGCTTGGGGTGACGAATTGGAGGTGAAACGCAGAAGATCGAAGCGCTTGGAATTATTTTCTACGGGCAGCGTAAAATAGGTGAGTATGTCTATTCTAGTCGCCTCCTAAGACGAAGAAAAAGAAGAATCTAAAAGCCTGTATCGCTCGTTTGTATATGACATTCTATGAGGGCGGTCCAAAACTAGCTGACCTAAGGCATAGATGGTGCCAGTAGTTTAAAAAAATTATTTTGGTGTGAAGTGGCAATCACATGAAACATATGTTTTAAAGTCGTCAATTCGTTTAGTATTCTTATTTGAGCCAGCAAAATTAGATGATCTCAGTGAATTTGTAAATGTGGAAAAAATTGAACACCGTTACGTAGTTCAAAACTTTAGAGATCTCAGTCCAACCAATATTAAAGTCGAGTTACATTCTACTCTGGGGGAGTCTGCTCCTTCGTTTACGACTGTAAAATATTTGGTACTAGAGTTTAAACGAGGCCGTACAAGCTGCCAAGACGAACACCGTAGTAACCAACCAAATGAGCTGTTCACGCTAAGACACGGTTATGGAAATCCACAAAATGGTACTGGATGATCGACGGCTGAAGGTGCGAGAGCTAGCTGAAATGCTATAAATTGTATACTGACCGAAGATTTGAGGATGAGAAAGCCATGCGCAAAACGGGTGCCGCGCTTGCTTTCAATAGACCAAAGACAGCGTCGTGAAGTAGACGATGTTTCAGCGGAGTGTTTGGTGATGTTTCACCGCAATAAAGCCGAACTTTTGCGTCGACTTGAGACATGGTTCCACCACTTTACCACTTCAAGCCTGAGACCAAGCAACAGTCAAAGCAATGGACTGGAATGGGAAAATAATGTTCAAAAAAGGCGAAGACGGATTCATCTGCAGATAAAGTCATCGCGTTTCCTTTTGGGGATGCGAAGAGATTTATTTATTGATTAGCTTCGGAAAAGAAGAAGAACCGTCAACGGCGAATATAATGCTAATTTGTTGCAGCGCTTAGATGATGAAAGTATGTTGAAAAGGCTGCATTTACTGAAAAAGAAAGTGTTGTTTCGTCAAGACAATGCTCCAGTTCACACATCTACCATTGCGGTGACCAAAATTGATGAATTAAAGTTTGAGTTGCTTCATCACCCACCTTAATCGCTAGATTTAGCTCCCTCGGACTATCTTCTGTGTCCTAAATCGAAAAAATGGCTCGATTGCAAAAAAATTTACCAACAATAAAGAGGTGGAGTCTGCAGTTTATAGCTATTTTAAAGAATGTGACAGTTTTTACCTTAAACAGGATATAGAATCTCTTGAATATCCCTGGAAAAAGTGCATCGAGACAAAAGGATATTATATTGGAAAATACAACAAAAAAAAAAATTCCCAACTTTTTTGGGTTTTCCTCGTTACATCGGCCAGTTTTGGGACGGCTGCCGTAGAAGAAGCCTGGATAATTGATAAATTTTCAAGCTATCAAAGAAAACACAAAAAAGTTAGGAATTGTTTTTTTTCCAAATTTTCAAAGTATTTTAATCTGAAGTTTACGAATTAGAAGTTACGGGGGAAAAATGCAACTTCTCAATCAAATCAATCAATTGATACCACAAAGGGTAGGTCGATATAATCTCTTTATTCCCGACTATAATCTATGGAATTGCTAGACGGTGCAAAGTTTAGAAAATCACGGCTAAAGCAACCAGGAATATGATTGAATCATAGTGAATCGGCACAAGTGCTGGATCTGAAGGTTAGAAAGGTTCTGCTATGTTTTGGGTGGGATTGACAGTGAATCATATACTGTGAACTGCTATCGTATGGCCAAACTACTTTTTTGTATTACCAGCAATTGGATTGTCTGAAGGAAAAGTTTGTCCAAAAGGGGCAAAATTTACATAATAGGAAATAAATGGCGTTCAATCAGGAAAACGCAAGAGCATACACATCGAGTGTGACTCGCCAGAAGCTCTGAGAGCATCACTGGGAGTTTCTTATGTATCCACTTTACAGTACGGACCTGGCATGAAGTAATTTTTTTCTGTGAGTGATGATGTAGAGAAAATTTCTTCTAAATAGCAATAAGTTATTAGACAAAACGGTGCATCTCAATCAAACTTAACTAGTTTGTTTTTTGTTGAAAATTCTGAGTGGTCGTTTGCTCAAAAGTATGGCTAGCTATCCAAATTAAAGTGTATTAATATTTTCGAAGACTAAGCTGGAGTACGAGATGTGATCAAAAAAACCGTTGTTTTCAATTTTTTTCCAAAAAGTATTTATTTATTCATCAATTTCTATTTTATTTCCTTTAAAGTAGTCCCTTGTGCCAGCGTTTCTTCTAATCCTCGAAATACTTCTAAAACGCGCTTTTTGATATCGCCAATAGCTCCTGTTTTGATTTTTATTTTATCTCCTCAATTGTAGCAAAACGTTTTCCTCTCATCGGTATCTTCAATTTTGGGAAGAGGAAAAAGTCAACGGGGGTCAAGTCCGATGAGTACGGTGGTTGAGGCATGACTGCGGTTTCGTTTTTGGCCAAAAACTCACGCACAAGCATCGATGTGTGAGCTGGTGTGTCATCATGGTGCAAAATCCATGATTGGTTTTCCCACAATTCTGTGCGTTTCTGATAAATTGTTTCGCGCAAACGGCGCATAACTTCAAGTTAGTATTCCCTATTGATCGTACGACCTTATGGCAAAAATTCCACGTACGCCATTGCAATCGAAGAAAACAGTGAGCAAAACTTTCAAATTGATCCGAACTTGACGTGCTTTTTTTGGTCTTGGCTCTTCTGGACGCTTTCATTGAGATGATTGGGCTTTGTTTTCAATGTCATAGCCCAACATCCATGATTCGTCACCAGTTATGACCTTTTTAACGAAATCTGGATCGTCGTTGACTACGTTCAACAGCTCTTGCAATTAAAAAAAAATTGCTTGGCATGGGCCGAACGATATGCCAGCATCATTAGCAACCTCTCTAATAGTGATTCGACAATTATCCAAAGTCATATTCTTCACTGCTCCAATGTTTTCATCGATTGTTGACGTGCTCGGGCGACCAGGACGAGCATCGTCTTTCTCGGCCTTCCTTAAACTGGTTATACCACAATTGAACTTGTGTTCTGCTCATAGTAGCCTCGCCAAACGCCACAGTCAACATTTCAAATATCTTTGCACATTTAACGTTATTTTTTACACAAAACTTAATACAGTTTCTTTGATCGATCATTTTTTTGAATAGTAAAAAATTAAAAAGCACACCAAAGTACGACTAACCTTTTCATCCGTCAAAAACAAACGGACTATCCAAAATGGCTGATATTGTCAACATATATAACAGACATGTCTACCAATATAAGAGAAAAAAAAAAAAAAAAAAAAAAAATACGGAAATCGAAAATACGTAACTCACCAAATTTAAAAAAAAAAAAACCTTTTTTTATCACACCTCGTACACATACTGGGGCCTAAAGCCGAGCTTTCTTTATGTCTGTTCCACTGTTCTATTTTTGTTTTTTTATTTCTCCTAATTAATTCACAAGCAAAACAGAGAATGATAATTACATTCAATTTGTGACTGTATCCAATTCTGCGATTCCCCCTAATTTCTGTATTTAGGTTTAGAGAATCTAATGCATTAAACATCACTGGAACATCCCTATAAAGATTTTGGTTAAATTTGTACCAAATTTTCCCTCAAGCATTTAAGTAAATCCTCACACCCTAAATAATCTTTTTTTCTTAATATTATTTAATTCCGTTGAACATGTTCAAACTGCCAACCGCATAACCATGACGATGTGAAGGAATAAAAAAAGAGATGAAAGCAGAAACCATTTCCACAACTTAAGGTCAAAGGTCTGGCCACGAAGAGGACTAACTAGAAACGTACTTGGATTAAAACAACATAAAAAAAATGTTCCTCATTTTCATTTTCGCGAAGCATCTTAATTTCCTCCGATAAAAACGACTCAAAAAAAAAAAAAAAAAATCGTGTAAAATATTCTGTTCCCCAACATTATTTTAATTACCAAAGCTTATTTTCACACCACGATGGTTTATCTTCCAGTTCTAATTTATTTTTATTTTCTCAGGTTTCCTCTTTTCCAGCTTTCATTTTCGTTTCTTTTAGGGCACATTATAGTCTGATTTTGAACTTTCTCTTGATTCGGTTAAACACCTTTTGTTTTGGCGGTGGGCTTTGTTAGAATCTCTCCTACCGCTTCCTTCTTTCGTTTTTAGAATGAGGCCATAATTTTCATTTCACTTTGACGTCATTAACTTACGTGTGAGTGCGTGTGCGTGTGTATGCATTTATATAAGGAATTGTGGAAACTAAAGTTGTGCCCAACATCAAAAGGTTCGTTTTTAATCCTTACCGGGAACAAATTTAAATTGCGTGAAAGTCACTCATATGAAACGGTTTCCTTTCCCCCAAATAATACGTAAACGAGCATTCATTCGTATGCATAATTAATAAAGACAAAATGCCGTCATTTAAGATTTTGGAATTATTTAAAAGAAAATAAGTGATATTTTCTTGAAGCTTCTGCTCCTAAAAATAAATTCAGATTTTCAAATATTCTCACATAAAATATATGGAGGCGGGTAAAGTTAAGAATGTTATCATAACGGCAGGCGAACACAAATCTGCTAAAAGCTCCTGCATATTAAGCTCATATTACGTATTCAATTCAAGGGTACGGTTTTTTTTTTCTTATCAATTCACTTTGATTCTTTCGAAAATTTCTAAAATTCTGAAATAATTTCTGGACTCATATTGCGATAAACTGATGCAGTGTAAAGAATGATGGAATGATTTATGAGATGTGATTGATACAGTCCTTTTGAAGTAAATTGCGTATTAGGAAAATTTATTCAAACATTAGAACAAATTTAAAGCATGAAATATAACCCAGCATAAATTCTTTGGAATAGGTTCTTCTTCTTCTTAAGTGGCTATTGGAATAGATATACTTATGTATTACATGCCACCAGTAGAAAATAATTCCAAGCACTTCGATCTTCTAAGTGCTTCCAATTTGTCACAACAAGAGTATTTCAAAAGCCTGGTCCTTCTATTAGAGTTTTTGTCGCCCTCTTCTACGCCGCCCATCAAGATCATTGTCGAAAGCTTTCTATGCCGGAGTATTTGGGTCCATCCGTACAACATAACCCAACAAATGCAATAGCTGTATATTAATGCGCTTGACCACATCGATGTCGGGACATAGCTCTCCGTTACCGATGATGGGTCTATATATTTTCCGGAGTATTTTCCTGCCGAAAACTGCCAGTACTTCAGTACTGATTCATCGACTTGCGCCATAACGCAGGATTTTGTGCCATATAACAGCACAGGTGGAACCAACGTCTGGTACAGTCGGATTTTTATTTGTCAAGAAAGAACTTTGTCATTGAATCCCTTACTTAGCCCATAGTAATTTCTGTAAGCAATCAATACTCTCCTCTTTATCTTCATGCTGACATCATTCGTTTTGTTTACAGCGGATCCGAGGTAGATCAATTTTCCCACCACTTCAAAGTTAAAGTTATCAACCTTCACACAACGTCCCAAACGAGTAGACTCTTTGTTTGTTGAAACCAATAAAAACCAATTCCTTATCGATGCCTGAAAAGGCTGCAGTAACATCTCAAAGTTTTCTGCCAATAATGTCTCTGTCATCTGCTTATGCGAGTATGGCTTTTGTTAAAGATGGTACCAGTCGTGTTAACTGCAGCTTTCCTCATAATCGTCTCCAGCAGTATGTTGCAGAGGCAGCACGATAAACTGTGGCCCTGCCCAAATCCTCGTTTGGAGTAAAAAGGCTCGCTTAGATCTTCGCTTATCTTTACTGAAGATTTCGTGTCAGTCAGCGTCATCCTACAAAGACATATAAGCTTCATAGGCATTCCAAACTCGGACATGACCTTATACAGCTTTGTGCTGTATCGATTTATCGAAGGCAGCTTTATAGTCGACAAAAAGATGGTACGTGTCGAACTGTTTTTCTTAGGTCTTCTCCAGAATTTTTTGCATTGTGGACATCTGGTTAGTTGTTGATTTACCAGTTCTAAAGTCACACTGATAAGACCCAATCATGTCAGTTAGAATCGGCTTTAGTCTTTCACATATCACACTCGGCACAACCTTATAAGTAATGGGTAAAAGACTGATAACGCAAAAGTTTTTACAAACAGTTGGATCGCCTTTTTAAACGCAGGACACAGTACACTTAAATTCCAATCATCAGGCATGTTTTTCAAATCGTATTTAAGAGCTGATGTCGGCTGTTTATCAGCCCATCGCCACCAGTTTTAAACAGCTCTGCTGGCAGGTCATCAGCGCCCGCAACTTTGTTTGTTGTTAAGCCGCAATGTTGCTGTTCTGATCTCTGTATGGCTTGGAACTGGGCAATTTATGCCATCATCGTTGGGGTGATTTCCTCAGTTGTGCCATCCGGAATTGAGGGCTTATAAAAATGCTCTCTCCATAGTTGCAGCACACTCTGCGTATCTGTGACCAAATCTCCCTCGCTGTCCTTACAGAAGGCGAGCCCGGTTCCATACTTTTTACTTCTTATCTTTTGGTAGAATTGTCGGGCTTCACCTCTATCCCTGTACCTTTCGTTTTCCTCACTCTCACGGTCTTTCCACAACCGCTTCTTCTGCCTAAAAAGCTGGTGTGCCTCTCTTCTTTGCATAGGTTTTAGCAACACTAATTCTAGAACAAATTTCGTAGTAATGTGATCTGTCCCGCTAGGTATTTCATGAAATAAATACGTTGAAACTATTGTTAAAACTTGTATCAAATATATTTTTGATGTACATTTCCGCGAAAGCTGAATTTTTGAAACAAAGTATTGAAAATGATGAACTAAATGAATGAATTTAACATAGTGTTATCATAGGAAGGAAGCGGGTTTTTATGGTATGTCTTCTTCAGGTTTTCATGAGAGTTATTACAGCAATGAATGAGAAGTCATTTTGGTGCAACTTTTTCATTTGACCAAAGAAATTTTGTTTTCGATAAGAGTTTTAAAAACGAAATTAGATCGCAAAACGGTGCTTCTGTCAAATGTGATTAAGTGGCAGTCGAATCTAGACAGATTAATAGTATTTACGTATAATTCAATTTAATAAGAACTACCATGTTTTTTTTAGATTTGGAAGCGGCATTAAAGTGTTTCTTTGGAAATGATAAATATGCATATATTGCGCTATTGGAAGTAATGAAAATGTTATTCCTTTTGAATGACTTCTAGTTTTTTTGCTGGGTCATTATGTGTGAGAAGGAATCATTTATAGAAAAGTCAAGACAAATCAATATAAAAAATCGAATCTGTATTTTAAAATTATATATAAAATGTCATTTTCGTTTTATTGTTCTAGTTTTGCGGAAAAGAGACTGCTGGTTTTGGGAGAAGCTCAAATCATCGACCATAGAATGTTAAATATGCACATATTTCGTTACTTGAAGTGATGAAAATGTTATTCTTTTTGAATGACTTCTAGTTTTTTGCTGGGGCATTATATGTGAGAAGGAATCATTTATAGAGAAATCAAGCCGAACCAATATAAAAAATTTAATCTATATTTTAAAACTATATATAAAATGTCATTTTCATATTGTACAAACTTGCAAGTTTATACTCACTTTTAAGTTTAATAAATTAATTTTGAATTTAACGAAAATATGAAATTTAAATATTATAAAAGATAAAGCTCTTCTTTAAGATATCTGAAACTAATCTAAGTAATTATCGATAGAAAATATGAAACAAGGAATATAGAAAATTCAATGTTGCCAGCAAAGTTCCTGATTCAAAATTAGTCACTTTTGCAGAAGCTTTCCCTAAATTTCATTCGAAACGTCCGAACGTGCCATCGGAAATTGAAAGCTCAGAACGGACCATTTCGGAGGCAGTTACGGGCAACATTTGAAAGAAATAATTGTGAAGATGGATTATTTTGCACGTTAACAGTTATTATTAACTAATTATTATTAGTCAACAAACATTATCTTATTAAATTGATACTTTTCATTTTTGAAAAACAATTTACACACAAATGAATCATGTTTGTGAAACAGTTTTGAAAACTCTGCTAATGTTTTGTTTGTAAAAGAACCCTTCAAGTCGAATTGAAGCTGAGCAAACCCTTCTTAAACTTGTAAATAAATATTATAATTACAACTCAACTTACAACCGTATTTGCTTTATAAAAACTCTTCCTATCATTTCCCGCAACAACCGACAAATTTCTTCCCAACAACTTAATATCGATATCACCACACAAATAAATATTGTTGTATGCGTAAAAGTCCTACGAAAACTTGAATACATCCTTTCATTTACACCAACACAAATGTGACAGCTCTTATCTGTTGTTCAATGAGAAAAACCAAAACAACAAATTTAAATGTTTGGAAATAAAACCCGGAAAACGGATGACAACCAATTTATTTGAGTGTTGTTATCGTACGAAACCCAAAACAAATATAACCCTCCTCCCCCTTTTCATAACGACCAAAAACAAGAACAAAAGCACAGTTCGAAATTGGCACTTTACCTTGGTGCCCCATTATGACATGAATGAAACCAAAAGCTACAGGCCACGCATTTTCAGCTAAGAGTGAATCAACAGGACAAATTTGGATGAGGAAGAAAGAGGCGAAGAAAACAGGTGCAGAAATTCAACATCACTATTATGGCCAAGACAGCATGATGATGATGATGATGATGATGAAAATGTGCGAAAGATTCAATCAAACTTAAATTCATGATGAATTTTCTTGGAAGAGGGCAAATGTTGGTGACACTCTAAGTGAACAGGTGGCACTGGGTTAGGAGAGGAGGAACGGAAATGTGATAGAAATTGACAACAATGACAACACAAATACCACATGGACCAACAAGAAGTTGCAGGTGGAAGAGATAAATTAAAGATATTAAGCACTGTGGACAAAAAAAAAATGAAAACAAAATATATATAATTACAGAAAGAGTTTCTGTTTTCAAAACTACAATATTCCTTTTCAATATAAAATCATGTAGGAGTGTTCCTTATACTTGCGTCATTTTGCCGCAATAGGATCACATTATGGCGATGTCTATTTTAAAAGTCCTGACAAAATTCTATTTCCTAATTTATTATATTTATCAAAAATTTGGTGTATTTGTTGGGGGCAAGTAAATGATTTTAGAAAAACTTGTCAATGTGTCGCATAACTCAGGCCTGGCTTTACTTAAAATGTGTACCACACCATAGTAGCTTGTTTTTGTGCACAAATTTTGCAGTAAAAACTCTCTGAAATCTGATAAAAAAAATTGTTACATTTTGTCTAGTTGTCACGAAAACAACAAGTTTGGGAACAAAAAATTTCCAAATTTTACTTTTTTCCTGTAATTTTCTTGTAAAGTTGGAGAACAAAAAATTTCGAAATTTCACTTTTTTCCTGTCATTTCACGGAAACCAAAAACTTATCAACATTTTATTCCAAATGATTTACAAATTTCATGTAAGTGCACAATATTTGTTCCGTCAAAAATTTAACTGTATGAAGAAAACCTTTAAAGTACATAAAATCTCTGGACAGAATGCGTTTCCTGACTTTAGCGATATACGTCAGTCAGGCTGACTAGCTGATAGAAATGAAGAAAACAGTAAGTTTTAATGAAACTTCTTATAGCTTGGCGAAGTCTAATATTTTGCCACATCGTAACTGGGCAATACAAACAGACTACGACCTTCCGACACTTCTAAAACTTCACAGCTCAATTTGTTCCTTGTAATTCCTCACTAGTAAGCTGTAGTATTATATATTTTTGTCCTTTATATTGTTTTATAATGCTTGGAAAAAGTCAAAAACAATGACCGGGTAAAAGCGTCTCTTCTGTTGCTTCTCATAAAATTAGCAATTTAAGTCACATTTTCTTCCGTTCACATCTTTTAATTAGTTGCCCTAAATTCATACAGTTGCCGTTGGGAATTTTCCAAAGAAGTGTCTCTGGACGAATGCCATGTCTTCCACACAAATTTGCTGCTTTTCCACAATTCAATCTTTTCTCTTTTCTCAACTTACCAACTCAACAGTGATTCCAATATATTGTAAAATACAATGCGTTGGCGAAAGTTGCTGCAAAAAACAATCATTGATATGCTGACGTAAACAAATATCTAACTTATGCTCAGTGCTTAACAAAATGTGGAAGTCGTATTTGCATTAGAATTTATACTACTAGAAAGCTGATTAAAAGATCTGTACACAACAGTGGAGGGCGTAAAAATAGAGACACTTATTTTAGTCGTATTTGAAATATAAATTTTTGTGCAGAATGTAATGACTTCCATCCAAGAGTAGGCGTATGTAAATGCAAATGTGTAAGTTAAAATCAACTGCTACTGTTTTTATGATGGCAGTAGGAAAAAATCTAATAAGTAAAGGGTGTCCCAACAAGAATACAAGATTTAAATTTGGCGCCATTCAAAGTGTCATTGTTTGACATTCCAACAATAGTTATTGTTTACTAGTAGATGGTACGAGGTTATTAAAAATGGAGCACTACACGAATGAACAACGCATTCTCATTGTGAAATTGTTCTACCAAAATGGTGAAAGTTTTGCGGCTACAACAAACGCGCCTTCGACCATGGCGATGGACCGAAAATGTCCCAACTGTACGTGATGATGCCGCCCAAACTCCATCCACCACAATTCGACACCGAGCTCAGCAAATTGGTGTCTCCAAATCCACTATGCAGCGAATTTTGACGAAAGATTTGTATCTTCATGCATACAAATTTCAATTGACTCAGCAACTGAAGCCAGCTGACCATGGACAGCGAAGGTAGTTTGTTAATTGGGTGTTGGAGAGACAACATGAAAATGCTGATTTTGCCGATAAAATCATCTTCAGTGACGAGACCCATTTCAATCTTGATGGCTTCGTCAAGAGGCAGAATTGTCGCATTTGGGGTGAGGCAAATCCTCAAGTGATTCACGAGAAGCAAATGCATCCTCAACGTGTCACTGTGTGGTGTGGATTTTGGGCTGAAGGAACCATCGAACCTGTTTTTACGAAAATGAGGCATGTCAAGCGCAAACAGTTAATGGTGTTCGGTATCGTGAAATGATAACGAGTTTTTTTCGTGCCTAGAATTGAAGAAATGGATGTGGAGGGCACGTGGTTTTAGCAAGACGGCGCCACATGTCATACAGCTAGATAAACAATTCAATTGCTGCATCAGTCATTTCCCGGTCGTGTTATTTCTCGTTTTGGAGACCAGAATTGGCCGCCTAGATCGTACGATTTAACACCATTAGCCTTTTTTCTTTGTAGGCCGACGACGACTCAAGTCTTAAGAGAGAAAATTGGACGCTGCATTAATGAAATACCGCAGCATTTATGCAAAACGGTGATTGATAATTTCATTAAGAGATCGCGTGTGTGCCAGCAAAGCCGCGGTGGCCATCTGCCCGATGTGTTGTTCCATACATAACCTCATTCTGCCTACTTTACGATATAATAAAGTTTCACGATTTTTTTTTTTTAGATATCTGTGTTTTATTTAAAATTTAAATTTTGCGTTCTTGTTGGAACACCCTTTATTGTCGAATTTATGTAGAATTTAGTTCATTCTTAATAATAGTAATTACCGTCAGCTATTACTCGTTTTACTACGTAACTCTAAAGTTTATCCATTTTCGGTTAGTGTAGTTAATGAATCCATAAAAGACTGTTTACGCGTCGCATCATCGTCGACATCGTTTTGGGGACAAAGATTTGAAATAATTTATAAAATCCACTACTTCAAAATCCATTTTTTTGTTATTAAGTCTGACAGGATTATTTTAGGATTCTTAGGATTGTCCGTTATCTTAATCACTTTTCCTATCCACTGTGCCTCAATACAATTGATATTCTGGAGACGACAGAACAAAAAAAAAATCTACACAAATGTTGACATTTCTAATAAACAGGATGCTGGGCGTAGTTTTTCTTGCCTGTTTTAGGGTCATTGGGTGAATATATGTGGGATAACACACAAAAACATTAAAGGTGTCAACGTACTTCGGTAGGAATAGGAAAATGTTTGCTTTAGTTTTGGTCAACATTGGCATTAATGCATTTAAGATTGGTTTTGACTTATATCTCCAAGGCAATGCGAGACGTGCTCTACTGACTGAGACTTTATTTTGTTTAGCACACACATACACACACACACACATGTATGCCAGCGAGTATCAAAATGTTTAGACTTTGTCATGTTGGCTAATACTTTTAAGCCTACCGTGGCCAAACAGCAATCCCTAAAATAGAAAAAACATGACAACTTTTATCTTCCGTTTTTTTTTTTTGTCTATTTACTTTTCTCATATCCTTTTTGTTTACATAAAAAGTTACTTTCTCAGGATCTTGTGTTGGTGACCAGATACAGCATTAGAATGCCTCTGTCTGACACGTGTCCTTAGAACTTTTGGCTGCTATAAACAGCAATATAACAGCTAAGAAATTCGTGCCTGTTTCGGTGAGATATGTAACAGTTTAAACATGTGTGGGTTAATTTATTAATGCTGTATTAATGCTTGAAGATTGTAGTCTCGGCTTTAATTGGAATTATGTTAAACGTGGGTGAAAATTTGACTCTATTTATTTGAAGCTCAAAATATTTGTTTAAACAAACATTTATTCAAACAATTTATTACGTTAAACACATGAAAATGGGTGACCAATTAGAAACTTCCAACTTCTTAAAATTAACATCATCTATAGGTTTGTTATAATATTGTTTCAAAGTCGCAAACACTTTACTTTGGAACTCAAATTCCAAATGTAAGCTTGCAGAGACTAGCAAGTGTGAGCTAAAGTTCTGCTGGGATTCCTAAATCCACGAGTTTAGATTTCGATAGTGCTTACGCTCAATCAACTTTAAATGTCACGAAATACAAAACATACAGGGTGCCGCAATAGAACGTGCATATTTAAAAAATAAATACAAAGGGTATGGTTAAAATAAATCTAGGGCATTGTAGAGTAATAAATGGAGTTTATTTTTTAAAAATAACATCATCTAAATGGTGACACTCTCTACGACGGCACTCCTCTAACCGCAAACGAAATTTATTGAAAACTTTCTTCAGTAATACTGCTGTACTGGCTGCCATTTCACCACGGACATTCTCCTTGAGCTGAACGGTGTTTCTAGGATTATTACTGTAGACTTTGTGTTTGAGGTATCCCCACAAACAAATAGTCAAGAGGCGTCAAGTCTGGACTACATGGGGGCCATGGGATATCACCTCTTTTCGAAATCAGTCTGCCAGGGAACATCTTTTTCACCACCGCCATGGAGTCATTTGATGTGTGACAGATACTCCATCTTGTTGGAACCAAGTTCTAGAATTCACTATTCTTGAACTTTCAATTTCCGGAGCCAAAAATCCGTCCAACATCTCAACATAGCGTTCCGTATTAACTGTGACGTTTTGGCCCCACGCATTTTCGAAGAAAAAAGGATCAATTATTCCTCTGCCAGAGATTGCTGCCTATACTGTCACTTTAGGACTATGCAATGGTTTCTGGTGTTTGATTTTGGGATTTTCACTGTTCCAGTAATGACAATTTTGACGGTTTACGAACCCATTCATAAGGAAATGAGCCTCGTAAGAGAAAAGTATATTGTTAAAATTGTAAAATCGATTAAGCTTTTCATTAGCACATGCGAGCCTTGCTATGAAGCCAGACTCTTTCAATTCTTGTGTTAATTGCAGCTTATATGGATGCAGTTTAAGATCCATTGCTAAAATTCGTTGCAAACTTCGTCGCGATAATTGTAAGACAGACGATCTCTTGTGAGTCGACATTTGTGGATTTCCTCGTACTGACTCCATAACTCTCTCAACATTGTCTTCTGTCCTAAATGTTTTTGGGCGACCATTTGCTTGTGGTTTAAATGTTGAACCGGTCTCTTCAAAACGCTTTACCCATATTTTAATTAAATTAGCACTCGGAGCTTCACTAATTCGCCGTAGTCCATATTCAGCACAATATAGTCGCCTAGTAGCAATATATGAACGAGAGTTCTCGTAAAATGCGCGCACGCAAAATGCGCGACGCTTCCCCTCGAAGTGATTCATAGCGATTAAAACTCCATGAGTCCGCCAACCCAACGATGTAGGTGCCTCCCCCCGCCCGCACCTTTTCTACCCAGTAAAAAGGGATGATGCAATATGCGCGTTCTATTGCGCCACCCTGTATTTTATACTTTGGATATTATATTTTTGTCATATCAAAACATATACATTCATTATCAATATGACTGGCCGAAAACTGCAAATTCTCACTCCAGTCCTCCTAAATATTAACAATTGGTCACCAAAAGTGAAAGTAATTAGAACTCAGATATTAATTTCGATGAATAAGCTTTCTACCCGTTTTGGACATTGTGTGGGTTGAACAAATCTAAATTTGCATATGTGAATAATTCTATTTGCCTTGATTTTATCGACAATAGAATAACTACAGCATACAGAGTTAAGAAAGGTACTGTTATGGACTAAGCGCCCCCGAAAAGGATAGGTTTCTGACTTAGCATTGTGAATGGCAGAAAAAGCTACTTAATAGATGATAGTCATTAATATAGTCCTGAATTCAATTCCGGGCGTTTTTAGCAATAACTAACCGCAGTTATCAGTTGATACGGATATTATAGAAGAATTTTGTCGTACGTGGTTCTAAATTTCAAAAGCTCCTGTATTGTGAGCGCTTTTAACAAGGCCATTATTTAATAAAGATTCACTAACAAAGTCCTTTAAAGGAATCCATGGTCGTACTTTTCTGTGCCGTTAAACAATTGGTAGTAACGAGCTGTCCATTTGGCGGTTTCAAAACCGCCGGTCTGGCTAGGCTGTCAAATGTTAAATATGTACCTGTCATCTGAAGTGTTATTTATTTAGTGAAAGGTTTGCCATTTACGAATATGGATCGTATAACAATCAAAAAACGCGTTAAAATAGTTAAAACTTACTATAAAAGTGGTGATTCAAATGTGGGCACTTTTCATACATTACAGCCTGATTGTAGTCGTCCATAATCGACCTGTGCAAGGAGTTTGCGGGATTGTAAAGAAATTTGAAGAGAATGGAAGCATTATAGATATGGGCAGGCTTGTACGGGGTGATTATGAACTTCATAATCATCATACTGGGCAAGGAATTGGCAACACTAAAAGGAAATTTGAAGATAATGGAAGCGCTACAGATATGGCCAGAAGCGCTACGGATATGGCATGTGCATCATCCCAATGAACGCACTGCCAAAAATATCGCTTCTGTTAGTGGAAGTTTGGCGGATAATCCGAATTTGTCGATTCGTTACGGAGATACGGTGTTCTCAGGGATTGGACCTATCTTATGCTTCATTAGGGCGTAGTTTGCATTTGAATTTGCACTTAAATCCATATAGAGTCCAACTCATGCAACAATTAAAGCCGGCTAACAATTAACAACGCCGTAGTTATGCTGATTGGGTGCTACAGCGATAGGCTTTCAATGCTGATTTTTTGTACAAAATTCTCTTCAGCGATGAAGGTCATTTCTCACTCGGTGGTTATTTTAGCAGGCAAAATTGTCGAATAGGGGGCTCGGAGAACCCAGAAGGGATGGTGGAAAATTCATTGTATTCGAAAAGAGCGACTATTTGGTGCGCATTATAGTCTGGAGGTTGGGCCGTATTGTTTCGAAAATGACGCTGTATGAACCGCTACCGTCAATTCAGAACGTTATGGTCGCATGAACTGGATAACATCATGGTGGTTTTAACAAGATAGTGCCACGAGCCACACAACGTGGCCAATTTTGGCTTTATTTTATGAGAAGTTTCTAGGAAACGTAATTTCACATTTTAGCAACGTCAAGTGGCCACCAAGATCATTAGATTTGACGTCGTTGGACTTTTTTTTTGCGTTGGTCCATCACAGATTATGTTTATGCTGATAATCCCCAAACATTGAAGCATTTGAAAAAAAAAAACATTGGTCAAGTTATTGCCCAGACACCTCCCGAAATGTGCAATAAAGTCGAACAGTACCTCAAAAGGATCCACTGCTGCACCCAATCCAGAGGCAGTCATTTTTTTTTTTTTTAATTCTCCATTTATTACAATCTGTCCTTGGATATTCAGTAATATTTATAGGTACATTGGCCTACATACTACTTATATGCTAAAATTTTATTTTTATTCAGAAACACTTCCTTGAGTGTCCCTACTGCTATATTCGTCCTGAGTAGCCAGGTCCTGTGTGGTTCTCCTCCTTAGTCTGGTAAATAATGGTATTTCGTTCATCAGATTGGACGCCAGGTGATTCGGATGTTGTTGAATACGATTCATGTATCTAGCGGAGTATTTTTGGACTTCTTCCTTAATGAAGGGTGTTTTCAATTCTCTATGCAATTGTTTGTTCGAGAAGTATCTGGGTGCACCGGTAATGGTTCGCAGTACTTTGGATTGAAAGCGTTGCAATATTTGAGTTGGAGTTTGCTGCAGTCCCCCATTACTGGATTCCATATGTCCATACGGGCTTTGAGACGCATTTATAGATTTTTAATTTGTTATCTAGGGATAATTTGGATTTGCAATTCAAAAGCCAATTTAAGGGTCTTAGTTTGAGCCCCAAGGAGAGTCTTTTTGTAAATATATGCTTTCTCCAAGTCAGTGTTCTGTCCAAATAAATGCCTAGATACTTTGCATCATTTGCTTGAGGTATTTCAACATTATTAATAGACTCTCCGAAGTGTAAACGTTACCTGAACCGATTTCGTTTTGTTTGCCTTTATTCTCCATTTCTGCAGCCATATTGTTATGGTATCGAGATGTTTTTGCAATTTTCTAGATGCTTGATCCGGATTGACGTCAGTGGCAAGAACAGCTGTATCGTCTGCAAACGTTCCGATAAGAGTCCCTTCTTCTATGGGTAGATCCGAAGTGAAAATCAGATATAAGGTAGGACCAATAATGATGCCCTGAGGTACTCCCGCATGCAATTTAAGCATGCCCGACATGTCTTCGCCGTGTTTAACAAAAAAGGTTCGTTCAGATAAATAAGATTTCAGAAAAATTAAGAAATTCGTGGATATCATTTTCTTCAATTTAAATAATAAACATTCGTGCCATACCCGTTCAAAGGCTTGTGAAATGTCCAGAAATGCCGCATTGCAATAGTTTTCGTGTCGAAAGATTTATTTATCAGTTCAACTAATCATGTCATTTAAATGACATTTTATTTCACAACGCCAAGGTTTAAGCAATACAATGAAGTAAAAGTTTCATCGTAATCATAGATTTAGATCTGTTTTATTTAACTTTAATTTTGAAAGCGAAAATGGATAACACGTTGTTAGAGAATGCTCGAAAGATGGAAATCATTGGCTGTATAGAAAACATACTAACAAAACATATAAAATCTACAAAGTTTCAAGTACTAGTTATCAAATTAAGAGTACTTATGCATTTCTTAGAGTTATAAAAGTTCTAAAAACTGTGTCTTGAATATCTGTTAGAAACTGTATTCGAATTTTTGGTAAACGCAACAAAGTCATACTTCTATTAGATCTGCTTTCATTGGCCAACAGTGGTAGGTTAATTTTCAGATTTCATTCCGTGAGTCCAAAACAGAACAAAATCTCTCTTTAGTGGTATTTATTGCCTCTTTTTTAAATTTATACGGATATGCTCTAAATCAAGCATTCTAAAACCGCAATTATTCTATAATGTTAATCTTCAAATTAGTTGTCATAAAACTTCAAATGAATATGAATATAATAAGTATTACCCAAGTTCATAAATTGCAAATTTTATTTCAGCCATTCGACTTTAATGCCAATTCATCACAAACTACAGCGAATATCGCGGAGTCTACATCAATTCGCAGTCATTAATAAAACATTGTTTTCGCCACATGAAAATTCATTTCCAGTCAATGAGAAATATTTCCAAATCCCCTCAACCTTTTAGCCGTCCATAAAATCATGGCCATTGTGGCGGCCCCCAGCAAGGAAAGATGCTGATGGAATTATGAACATACTCGTTTGGCCCTCTCTGCGGGAATAATGATATGAATGACTTCATACGTCAATATTGTTCATTTATGGTAAATCTTAATGGTATCCAATTTATAATTTTTCTCTCAAAGTCCCTGCGAATACATCGTAAGGGATTATTCGTTATGCTTTATATATTGAGAAAGAGAGAGAGAAAAGGCAATAAATCTTATTACTTGATAATGACAAAATGATAAAACAAAATGTCAGTGAAATGAGGGAAATGGGAAAATATTTCTTACAATTCATGTAATTTATATGAAATTGAATACAATTTTTCAATACTGTATGTAAAGATACTCATTTGTTAAGATCTGTTCCCAGATAACTATTTAAAATGTAGTTTGCTTAATATGTAGTTAATACTTAACGTTCTTTTCAGCATATTATATTTCTTATGTTTAATAATAAGGTAGTGTATTTGGGATGCCCTACTCTGAATGTTGGTGTACTTTGGATAGCACTGATTGATATTTACTGAAGAAATTGAAAGAAACTACTGAGGATTAAAGTTAAAAATTCCTTAAGCAGTGTAGAAGATTTCACGCATTTAAAAGAAATGCATATGTGAATCCGTTGCCTTTGTGAACAACTGGAAGACAACTTATCGGAAGGGAATATGAGGCACGGCCGGGTACTCAGACAGCGAAGTATGATGAACGCATGAGAAACGTTATTTGGAAAGATGATAAATTTGGGCACCGCAATATTACGTTTGGTTTATTCCACAGCAATATTTCTGCTTACTAAAAGTGGCCCACCAGACACATTATAAGTGTTACAATTACAACTTTCATATCAAGAAAGGTAAGGTTCAGATGAAGCTGTTATATCCCAGCATAAGAGGAGCATTCACAACATACCATAACAATCTCTCTAAGAAATCCAAAATCTGTTCAAATTGGGGCCAAGCCGAATAAATTTAGTCACTCACATCATAAGCGTGTTCCTATTCTCTTATGCTGACTTTTGTGAAACAGGTAAAAATTGACAAACGTGTGACTTTATGACGAACTGGTTTTAAATTAGATCCAAATCATCCGGAAATAGTTCAAATACTCAAAATTATAAAATTTCATTATTTTTACTTATAAAACTTTCTTCCTATATTTCCTCATTACGACAAGTCATCTAAACATCATATTGGCGAAAAAAATGATCAAACCAAACTGGGGTCAAAACCCCCAACTGCCGCCTATGGGTGACCAAGATTGCAATTAGAAAAACAAGGTATTTCCACAACCAGCTATTCAAAAATTTTGATGGTGTGACGTTTAAGATCCGGCTTTAAAAAAATAGTTTTCGTAACTCCCTATTCCAGTAAGCTTTTGCAATTTCTACTGCATGACACCCTTAGCTGTGCTGCTGATACACGCAAAACCCTCGTTCAATTGTGTGAAATGAACAAGTAATTTACAGGAATAAAAACGATTATCGACAATTCTACCTAAAAAAGTAAGGCTCATAGCGAAAAGCCGGACACTTAAAGCGCTATGCAAATATGAAGAGAAAAATGTTTGCATATTTTTACCATATGGAATTGAGGAAATAACGCCGATGGAAATGACGAAGTAAGAATTGTAACATCGAATATAGATGCATACAGTATAATGAGCTCAAAAAAGGCGATCTAATTGTGAACATCCACTGTCGCCGAACAATAATTTTACACATTGAAAACAAATTTCTAAATCCAATTCTTTTCTACCTTATTAGACCATATTAGTTTCGATGTAGGTCTGCTAAATAGATAAGTGAGGGGATATTCAAATGCAAATTCAAATAATGCAAATCTTAGATAAAAACTTAAAAAAACTAAAAAACTATCTTCTAGTCAACTATAATTCTGCATTCGATATAGCGATACTTCTTATTTTGGTTTTCCAGCAAAGCTTTTGTGATTTATAGATTAACAAATGAAAGACAGAAAAGATATACAGAAATTTTAGTGAACAACCAAATGAGGCTTTTTAAAAATTATTATAAGAAAATCTGCCTTAAACACCCCACAGATATCATGTCCAGTAAAAGAAAGTATAAAATTTGAGTATGCTGATGCTACAGACGTGATTTGCCGAAGACTGTAAGATGTTACCACTTGAGTATGTTGGTGCTACAGTCGTGATTAACCGAAGACTGCCAGAAGTTATCACAGCCTTCTCAAAAATTGAGAAGGGGTCAGTAACACAAAAGGTTCCCTCGGTAAATGGTTATGTAATAAGGCAACGTATCACGTCTGGAAGTTTTCGAGAAGAGAGTGTTTCAGTATTTCACATAACAGTTAACGGATAGTATCGACATCATACAAATCATGAGCTTTATATGAGTGGTATACCGACATGTACGTATTGAAGTCTATGAGAACACAGAGATTGCCTGGTTTGGGCTGGTTTGGAAAAGCACAGACTGTCAACAAAATTTACGTTGCAGGTTTATAACCATTAGCTCTCGATCAAATCATACTTGGTTGGTAAACCTTGACCATGCTCTTTATCAATATAATCTACATGTAAAGAGTGGCACATAAGTAACGTTAACGGCGACTATATTGAATGCGTTCTTGTGCATCATTTGCTTTTAGCTCCTGAACCAATTGCGTCCTATATGAGAAAAGGTGTAACATATGTAAAATTCTTTGCAAAGACCGCCTGGACATCTCTAACTGCTGAGAATGCCACCTGGTGGAAATTTCGGTGGTTTCCTCAATACTACACTCGAGCAATGGTCACTTCATTTCGAACTGCACGAGGTTTTCCAGCACGCGGAAGATCACAGACAGCCCCTTGTTGCCCAAAATGCTTAGCCAATCGGTAAATTGTTGGAGCGCTAGGAGTATTTCGAACATGAAATAAATTTCGATATGAGCTGAATAATCGAATGCTGGCTTTCAAAGTGAAATTGAACAACTTTGGTTCTTCGTTCTGTGCTGAGTCTTTACATCATAAATTTTCCAAGTATTATTTAGCTAATACTGTAAAGAGACGAAAAAAAGACTTAAACAAAAAATATATTCACTGATCAAATCTTGACGCCACACTATAGATTACGAAGAATGTGTTATATTAATAACATAAGTTTTTGGTAAATCTGTACTATACGTATATCTAGAGTCCAGAGAAAAATTCCTGTCTATAGTAGACATTCTACACTATCACTGCGAGTTGACTCTCCCCATTTGGTAAATGAAACATAAAACTCAGTAATGATAAAAAAATATTTGCTACGCATCCTTTATGATGTTATTGGAAAAACCTTTCGCCAGTGTAGCCAATTTACTGATTCGTATTACCAGTCAAATTCCCTTAGTCACTACTCACTGTCCGTTCTTATTCTATCACTATAGTATTACGAAGTAATTTCAACATGACAACAGTTTCTTCTCATGCAGACAATTTCTTTTTAAATACATCCTTTTTTGCTCCATCATTGCTGTCGTTGTCGTCGTCATCGTTGGTATCCTTTTGCCATTCATTCATTTATTCTACATTACCAATGTCCTTTTAATGGTTTAACATTACACTTTAATTACTTATTTTACGTGTGTGTATGTGTGTGTGCAAAAGTGGGAACATTTTGCAATTTTCCCCCACCCGAAAAAAAAGAAAGAAGAAAGGCGGTGTGATATTCTTGCCCATACAGAGCAGGAGCCTGAAATTAAAATACTTTTCCATTACTATGGCACCCTCTGTGCAATTCGTACTATTATTATTTTTTTCGTTTTCTTTCCAAAAGTTGTCTTTTAACGTTGTGTGTTAACTGTAATAATAAATTCCGGGCCAAAAAAAATACTGAAATCGTTTATACTCTACATTGAGAATGTGAAAGGCCGAAAGGAATCCTTTGCATTTTTTTTCATTAATATCGAAAAAATACGGCATTTTTTGCAACATTGGTCTGCAGACAGAGATGTTCAATTGTAGATTGGAATGCAAAGTGTAAAAATCATCTATAGTACATTCGCTCCTTTAATGGTCTATCATGGGTCTTCATTTCGGGAGACTAATTGGAATGTTGTTCAATTTCCAAAATATCCTTACAAAGAAAATAACACAAATGATTTCAAATGGGACACACAAAAAGTGGCAAAGAATCATTAAGTCGCATCTAGGTTGACAGGATAATTGTCAGATGTATTGGAAGTTTTTGGCGTGAGATAAAAATTGGTCATCAGTGGAATAATTGGGTGTGAGAGAGAGAGAGAGAGAGAGAGAGACTAAGCTATTTTTAATCGGAATTGGCTGTAGTGTGAGGAGATTCTGTTAGTTGTGAAGATTAATGTTAATTGTGGTTTATGTATATTCAGAACAGGTATATTGACATTAATTGTGTTTCCAATTCTAGCAACAAATGTTTTACTTTTTCTTGCCTGCGTAATTTTGTATTCTTTTCTGAAAAGAGTACAAGAATATGATAGGATATATATTGTTTCCTTAAAATGTCGCCCTTGAGGTGTGTGGAAATGATTAAATGTTTGCTCTATACTTGAGGGGTGAGATTGTTGTGATAACTTTTGTTCCTTGTTTGCAATCATCCTATGATTTTAAACGAAACTTATAAAAATATATGTAAATGTAAGAGCTTCCTTCTCGTAACCTTCTCTTCAAAACCCCATCAAAACTTTTCTCGTTAAAAAAAAACAAAATTTCTTATTGATATTGAAATTGGGATTGTTTGTATGAAATAACTGATATGTGTTGTAAATGTTATAAAACCAGAAGACACAATTTCTGTTTCACAATAAAATTCAAAGTTGTTTCTTGCAGTTACTTAAAAAACGGAAACTTTATAGTGGCTTTGTGGTTTCCCAAATGACTCATGTTCATCAGTTGATCACGATATTGTTGTGTTGGCGAATTACCCTAAAGTGGAAGTGGAAAAAGGAAGTTTTTTAAATTTCAATTTATGTTACAGGAATCTACGTAATAGGGATTACGGCAAAAATTAAATTTTGATCAATCGATCAAGTTGTATTAGAAGCACACGAAAGGATATGGCAGTCCATTTCGTTTTCATATCTGGAATTAAAATTACGCAAAACATGATGTGTGTCAAATTTGCCTGCATTTAGTTTAAATGCTTGGCAGATATGAACCAAAGACTATATGAATTAAATCGTACAGGAGGCATCAGAAGAAGTGTAGAAATGCTCTTCATTTTGGTTTTTTGAACCAAACTCATCAAACGCAAGATGTGTGTCAATTTCTGTTGAATTTAATACAATATTCAGAATGATATGAACCTAAACATGTATGGGTTTCTCTAATAGCTCCCATACAAAATATCAATTTATCTCAAACATTCTTAGGTTCACATCTGTTAAGATGTTGCACTGAATTTACTCAAATTTGGTACGCATCATGAGCTTTGTGTACTTATTTCTAAGAATCGAAATGAATGGGGTTGCTGCTCTCCTTTCAGTACTTCCTACAAAAACCGCTTAACTTATCAAGATAGTATTTTTACCTGCCATCCCTAATTCCTAGGCTGCAGTAACATTTTCGTCAGCTGTATTGCGTCATAATAATATTAATTGGGGAAGTTTGATTAAATGATCCAATAAATGATCCAATTTAACCCACCTTATTCTTCTTAGGTGGCGACTGGAATAGACATGGTTATTTATTATATGCCGCCCAAGCGCTTCGATCTCCTGCGTTTCTCCTCCAGTTCGCCACACCAAGTTTCGATAGTATTTCAAAAGCCAGGTCCTTCCAACGGAGTTTTTGTCGCCCTTTCCTACGCCATCCATCGAGTTTGTAGTCAAAAACTTTCCATGCCGGAGCATTTGGGCCCATTCGCACAACAACATCCGCACACAACAACAATCACTGTATATTTGACCACGTCGATGTCGGCATATAGCTTATTGTTTATGCGACGCCGATACTCACCGTTAACGATCATGTGTCCATATATTTGCCGGAAGATTTCCTTTCGAAAACTGCCATTACTGATTCATTCACTTGCGTCATGACCCAGGATTCTGCAGCATATAACAAGACAGGTAGAACCAACGTCTAGTATAGTCGAATTTTTTTTGTTGAGAGAGGGCTTTATCATTGAATCGCTTGCTTAGCCCATAGTAACATCTGTTAACCAGCAATACTTTCCTCTTTATCTCCATGCTGACATCACTCGTTTTGTTTACAACGGAACCGAGGTAGATGAATTTTTCCACCACTTCAAAATTATAGTTGTCAACGTTCACACAGCGTCCCAAACGAGTAGACTCTTTGTTTGTTGAAACCAATAACTTTGTTTTGTTCTCGTTTATTATCAGAAATATTTTCGCTGCTTCCTTCTCGATGCTTGAAAAGGCCGCAGTAACACCTCGCAATTTTCTGCCAAAAATGTCTATGTCATCTACATATGCGAGTAACATATGGCTTTTATTAAAGATAGTACCGGTCGCAGCTTTCCCCATAATCATCTCAAACAGTATGTTGAAGAGGTCGCACGATAGACTGTCGTTCTGCCTAAATCCTCGTTTGGTGTAAAAAGGCTCGCTTATTTCTTTGCCTATCTTTACTGAAGACTTTGTGCCAGTCTGCGTCATCCACTAAAGACGTATAAGCTTCGTTGGAACTCCAAATCCGGACATGGCCTCATGGAGTACTTCCCGTATCAGGCTATCGAAGGCAGTATTTATAATCGACAAAAATATGGTACATGTCGATTTGTTTTTCTTAAGTCTTCTCCAAAATTTGCCATAGTGTGAATATCTAGGCAGTTGTTGATTTACCAGGTCTAAAGCCACACCGATAAGGTTTAATGAGATCAGTTAGAATCAGCTTTAGTCTTTTACATATCATACTCGAAAAGACCTTATAAACAATGGATAAAATACTGATACCGTGATAGTTTTTACAATCACTTGGATCGCCTTTTTTAAACACAGGACCCAGTACACTCAAATTCCAATCATCGGGCATGTTTTACTCGAGCCAAATCGTATTTATAAGCTGATGCAGGCTGTTTATCGGCTCATCGCCACCAGTTTTAAACAGTTCTGATGACAGGCCATTTGCGCCCGCATTTTTTCTTAAGCCACAATTCTGCTATTCTGATCTCTGTTGGGCTCGGAGCTGGCCAATTTATGCCGTTGACATTAATTGGGATGATATCCTCACTTATGCCGCCATCCGGAACTAAGAGCTTATAAAATGCTCTCTCCATAATTGCAGCCGATTCTGCGTATCTGTGACCAGATTTCCCTCGCTGTCCTTAAAGGAGCGGAGCCCTGTTCCGTACCCTGTACTTCTTATCTTTTTGTAAAATTTTCGGGCTTCATCTGCTATTCACTTGGGTGTGGCATTTGCACCAGACTTTTTTTACGGGGTTGTTTCAAGCAAGAGGTGAACAAAACGAAACCAAGTAATTTTTCAGAATTGAAACAGTCCAATAAAACAATAATTGAAGCGATACTGTCTTCAACTCTTTAAATAGCAATGAATAATTTTCTGATCAGGTGGCGCAAATGTGTGAATTAGCTATACGAGTAAAAAAAAAATAAATAAAAAATAAAAAAAATAAATTAAAAAATAAAAGAAATAAAATAAAAAAAAGAAATAAAATAAAAAAAAAAAAATGATAAATAAATGCCATACAAATTTACTGATTTTCGGTAACTCCGTTGTAACTTGGAGCAACTCAAACTGTTCTCTGTTGCATTATTTTATAATTTCTAGTAAAATTTATAACAAAAATCCACATTTTAGGTACACTGTTTCTGGTATTTCCCATAAAAATTAAAAATTTAACACATATAAAAACGTCTTTTGCATTCCTTATTGTAGCGCAATTGGTGCGCCACCTTGCGCCAAATATATGTGTAAAATTTTTCATTGATAAAAAAACGCTTTTTGAATTCCTTATTGCAGCAAAATTGATGCGCCACCTTGCGCCAAATATATGTGTTAAATTTTTCATTTTTATAGGAAATACCAGAAACAGTGTACTTAAAATGTGGAGTTTTGTTTTAAATTCTACTAGAAATTATGAAATAATGAAACAGACAACAGTTTAAGTTGCTGCAGGTTAACACGGAGCTACGGAAAATCAGTAAATTTTTATGGGAGGTACCAGAAGGGATGGACCAAAAAGGCCAATTTACACACATCCAACTACGGTATGGCAAAATATAACATTGTATGGAGTTTTAGGAAGTTCCATAAAGATTTTTATCGTGTCCACCAACCTGCCAGCCAGCCACACAGATGGACGTCGCTCAATTAATTCAAAAGAAACCATAACACACTTTTGGTCAAAAGATATGTCGTACTTTAAACGCTTTCTTTGTGGTATTTGCACATTTATGGCTGCATCAAATTATGTACACCTTCATTAGTTAAGTATAAAAATTAGCATTTATGCTGAAAATACTAATCAATTCTGTCTTTCAATTAAGTTTCCATGTTTTCCATCGCAAAGCAGATATATCTATTCGATTTTGCTGTTGTCAGAAAACAGTTGAAATTTATTCGTTTTGAATTAATTTTGTGTCGAAAACAAGAACATCGTAATTCGTTTATTTTCACGTTCAAATAACCTAATTCTAATTTATATTTTAATAACTTTTTTGGAGGAAAACAAAAATTAGACAACTCTTTTTCTACTAAAACATGAGTTAATATTTTCATTAAGCCATTAAACGCAAAACTGTTAACACAATTGCATAAAAAGCAATGAGCCGCATAAAAAAAATTAACTTTACTGTATCTCTGTTTTATGTTTCCTCCGGCACTTTGGCTTGGTCGGTTTCTCTATGTCTATTAACTTGTGATTTATATATTTTATAATAATGTTTTCAACAAATATGGAAAACCCCTCGTTTCTCCAGCAGGCAGTAACGTCAGCAGCAGCAGCAGACTTAACTGCATTGTTATCTACAGATACTTTATTGCCTTTACTTTGAGCTGTTTTCTCCAAAAAAGGGAAAAAACAACGCTAAAAGAAACTTAGAATGGAAGCACCACCCTGAAATGAATGAACTCCGCTTGTAGCCATAGCTAAACAACCACCTGCTGCTTTTTATGTAATTATTTTTTAACGTCTACTTTCACTGTAGCCCCAACCAGAGCCAGCACCTGGCACAGTTTGGCCTCCCTCGCATGCAGGTAGCTGGTTAGTAACGTTAGAACTTTTCTGAAATGGTTACAGTGGCTGTTATGAGCTCCATACGAAAAAAAAACCTATCCCAGATTTGATAAATGGTTGTTAGTAAAACATTTGATGGGGTTTCACATTCACTTTCTCCGCCGGTCGGAGCTAATAATAATGTTCGCTCATTCCGTGGCACCCCTGTGGGTCTTGATAAATTTTCTGTGTTTTTTTTTTTTTTTTCTTTGTTTTTGCTCTCTTAGTATCTTCTGCATTTTTTATTATCTCTAGGCCCAAAAGGCGAAATGCAATAAAAAACAATCATATGAATTATATGTAGCAGGGGAGAGGCATTGAAATGATTTAAAATCTTTAATAAATTATTAAATGTGTTAAAGTTTTATACTGTAAGGCGCCTGCATGAATAATGATCTGGCAAACAGTCATGATTTGTTAATATTTCACTATTCTTGAAGTGAATGGTGGTGAGCAAGATTTATGAAAATTGTTTTTGGATAGAGGCTAAGTCATGGGTGATTGAAATATTTAGCTGGTAATACCACAAGGTGATTTTGTGTAGCAACAACTGTTTGCTTAATTGCGTGGAAAATTAAGGATATTAAAATTATGCCATATTTGGTATTACCGAATAAGACTGTGGTTACTTTAATTATTCTTAAAGATAAATTATATTGGAATTGCTTTAAAAATCGAATATTAAATCTAAAAATTAGATATATTTACAGAAGCTATCATGCAATCCAACACAATTTCGTTACGTTTCTAAAAATTTCCAGGTCCTTACAACTTCTAACCCACGACAGCCATAAGGTCGTCGATACGCAAGCATAGCAGTTATGGAAAATTATGATCGCCTTAATAAGAAGTCACCACATCTGTCTTACAAATGCAATCTTGTAAACTGTAGCGACTTCTTACAACCTCACTCTCTCTAAACTTCCTGTTACTCATAAGCATAATACGAGTAGAATAATTGTCTGCCAATGTCATGTCCATTCCTTAGGTTTAGGAACTCGGAAAGTAAGCTAAGTTTCTAGCGTGATAAAAAGTAAAAGGTAAATATACTAATCTTAAAGATAGAATAAGAAAATAAATAGGGGTGGTTCTGTTATCGTCCATACACACAAGTGCATGACCGCTTGATAATTCTGCTTGTCTATGACCCCCTGTATCGCTCACATATAATCCTCTGACTGTACTCTTGATATTGCAGCCTAACACACAAATGGGTAAAAACCACTATGTGAAAGAAACCGCTTAACAGAACCACCTGTTTTATTACATGTTAGGACTACGTGGCTATTCTCACGTTAACCAAAGGGAATATATTTAACATAAACTTCTATAATTCGCCTATACCAACACCGCAAGATAAGTTTATTATTATTATTCTTCATCAGTACAGTCATAAATGTATTCAATTTTTTTCTGTGGAAGAAAAACTGACAATTTGGAAATTCCTATCATTACAACAATATAGACTGTACCACATATGTTCATTATTGAACAACACCTATTCTATTCGCTGTTCAAGTAAGTAGACTACAGAGATAATTTCACTCAAGAATAAGCTTGTGGTTAGTTTCAAAGAGTCCAACTCATGGTCATTATCAATTTTCGTACTTGTTCAAAGATCAATAGTAAAGACTAGGCGCCGTTACGGAAATAAAACCAAATTCGAAAATAGTTTTAAAATGGTTCAGTTTCTGGAATTCCACCCAAAAACATACAAAATTTTTATTTTTGTTCCAAAAACCGAATTATAATTTTATGGAATGTTGTTACTATTCCAAACTACAAACAAATTAAATTAGAAATAATTTTAATTTTGATTAAGTTTATGAAAAGTGTTGTTTGGAATGCAGTTAAGATTTTCCAATTAAAAAGGCAGAATTTTTTTTTTCTTTTGTTTTTTTTTTTTTTTGTTATTGTTAATTCAAAAAACAAATTATTGGAAACATTTTTATCTTTTTCAAACGCCAGGTCTTTTTCTCTGCCAAGAAACAAAATTACATTAGGTCTCAGTGTCATTCAGATTGCGGGGGCGGTACCGAAAAAAGGCAAACTAGCCTAAAAACGAAGACACATAAAGAGATGGGGAAAATTTTTTTTATTTTTCAACATAATCTCCTTTCAGATGGATACAATTCTTCCAGCGATATTTAATAGCTTCTGTACCCTGCTTATAGTAAGAACTGTCAATGTCCATAAAATAGCCATCAACCGCAGACTCCATCTCTTCATTGATGGCAAATCTTTTACCATCCAGCCATTTTTTCAAGTTTGGAAATAGAAAATAGTCCGGGGGAGCTAAATTTAAAGAATAAATTGAGTGATAAAGCAATTTGAGTTTTAGTTCATTAATTTTGGTCATCGCAAAGTGGATGTATGAACTGGAGCATTGTCTTAATGAAACAACACTTTCTTTTTCGCCAAATACGGCCTTTCTTCCATAATATCATTACGTAAACGCTGCAATAATTTAGTATAATATTCGCTGTCGATGATTTTTTCCTTTCTGAAGATAATCAATAAAAATAATGCCACAGGCATCCCAAAACACAGGCGCCATGAAAGTGCCTGCAGATGGAATTGGGCACGATTCTCCTTTTCCAGCCTTCAGCTTTGATTGTTCCTTTGTCTCAGTTGTCAAGTGGTGGACCCAGTTCTTATCCATAGTTATAAATCGGCGCAAAAATTCGATATTATTGTGGTGAAACATCGCCAATTATAGTACTCAAACATCTTCACGAGGCTGTGTTTGCTGTATTGAAAGAAAGCGCGGCACCCATCATGCGTACAGCTTTCTCATCCTCAAATCTTCGGTCATCGTATATTGGCCGAAGATTTGAAGATGAGAAAGCTATGCGCAAGGCACTTTTTCAAATGCCTATCATTTCACCTAGCTCACGCACCTTCAGCCGACGATCATCCAATACCATTTTGTGGATTTTCTTAACCATGTCTGGCGTGGATACTTCAATTGATGGCATTCGTTGTGGCAGCACAGCCTCGTTTAAACTCTGCTATACAATATTTTACAATCGTAAATGAAGGAGCAGACTCCCCCAGAGCAGAATACAGTTCGGCTTTAATATTGGTTGGACTGAAACCTTTCTAATGAAAATATAGAATTACATAACGGTGCCCAATTCTTTCCATGTTTACAAATTCACTGAGATCATTTACTCTTGGTGGCTCAAATAAAAATGCTAAACAACGTGGTGTTTTGAAACTTAAATCATAGGTTTTAAAAGGTTGCCACTTTTCAGCACATTACTTTTTTTCCAAACTACTGACACCATCTATACGTCGTGTAGTTTTGGAACCATCCTTGTACAAACTCCATATTTACAAATTCACTGAGATCGTTTACTATTGATGGCTCAAATAAAAATTCTAAACAACGTGATATTTTGAAACTTAAAACTTATAAGGCCACTTTTCACCAAATTACTTATTTTCCAAACTACTGACACCATCTGTATGTCAGGTGGACTAGTTTTGGGACCGCCCTCGTAAGAAACGAGACTGCGTAAAACCATATATTAACAAAAATATACTTTAAGATTTAGACTATTTTCCTTCTTAAATATCACATCCTGTACACACTATTAGCTAGTTTACTTCTAGTCCAGTAAACAGACAAACAAATCAATAACTTTGCCATAAAATCTCAATGTCGTCTGTTATACCATAATAAGGATAATGATATAACAATTGACTCCTAAAATCTTGTTGCTCTAACTCTTTTCTATCTCTGTTTTGTCTTTTACTATCAATATTTTATAGCTCTTAATGAAATGGCCAATAAAATTTAAACGCACTTTAATATGTCTTCATTGAGATAACAGGAAAATTAAATGATCTCGTCTATTTCGTTCAACAAATAGTAAACTTAACAAAATAATTGTACTAAAAATAAAAGATTTCAACATGTTGATAAAGGCCATAGTAAACACAAACACCAGAGGCTGGCTACACAACTAGTGGAAGCCTCATATAAGCTACCAACGATATGTGTAGACAGAGCCACAGAGTGCGAACAAGAAGGAGAGCAGGGGAATTCCCCCTTTTGCCACAAAGTTGCTGAAGTTTTATCTAATTTCAATTCTTTCGTTGCTCACCCAGAAAGTATAGAAAATTAGTCAAGGCATCAAGATAAGAGAAATCTCAATAAATTAATTTCTATGGCTGCGTAACAAATGAGGACAACAACGATAATAGTATAGCATCTGCAACAACAAAATAGCTAGAAGTTTAACAAATATAATAAAACCATATGAAAGAAATTCAAGGATACCAAAAAACAATTAGAGAAATGAAACCAACAGATTTGGCCATAGAAAACTATCAAACTATGGATCACATCGTTAAGTGTAATATTTTATCGTTACTCTAGGCTGGGTGAAGAAGACACCGGAGGGCGTTTCTTGCGTAAAATCCTTATTCTCATCATCTGTCGAAATGATTTTTATAGAAAGCAAAATCGGTGTTATTTACTAATACTAATACCAGTATACAATGGGACGAAAAAGCCATCGATATATTATGTTTAAATGTTTTTCATATGATTTTTATGACCTACGAATTCCTTCAGACGAGTGAATCATAGTTTATTACACGGTTGATAACATCGAAATAGAACAAAATTTTCCGCAGTGATGAAGCTCATTTCTCACTCGGTGGTTACGTCAACGAGCAAAATTGTCACATATGGGAGCTTTTCCACAATCACTTGTGGGTTAGCCATCGGCAGTTTGGCCAATGGAAAAAGTGGCTGTTTGGTGCGCATTATGGTCTGGAGGTGTCATTGGGCCATATTTTTTCGGAAACTACCTCAAAAGGACCCAACTGCTGTAACCAATCGAGGGGTTCATTTAAATGGCATTGTATGAGGTGTGTTCAAGAAATAAGGTGAAATTTCACATTTCGCGGGCTACGTACATTCGACTTTCGATTATTATTTCTTTTTTTTCTCACAAACAAACTAATCATGCTACATGGATAAAACCGAGTATTGGTACACTCGTCTCGAAGATATGTTGACAATTTCATCCATATAACATGTTCAGTTTGTTTGTGAGAGGCATAAATAAGACAAGTGTTTTGCGTGTTGGGTGATTTTCTGCTATCGAAAAAACTGGATCAAAGAAGTGGCATCAAATGTTGTGTAAAAAATGGAACTAAGTGCTCAAAAATACTTGATATGTTGACAGTGGCATACGATGATAGTACTCTGAGTCACTAAACTGTATACAAGTGGTACAAGCTTTACACAGGAGGTCGAGAAGTCGATGAAAATGTTAAGAAAGTAAAGAAAATTGTTATGGAGAATCGTCGAATAACAATTAGAAAAGTTGCTGAGGATGTCGGCGACATATCCGCTAGCTCATGCCATGCAATCTTTTCGGAAATTTTGGGCATGAAGCGTGTGGCAGCGAAGTTCGTTCCAAAATTGCTGAAAATTGACCAAAAACATCGCTCAGGGGTTGTTGAGTGACAACTACGATGATCCAGATTTGCTTAAAAGGGTCACAACTGGTGGCAAATCATGGGTATATAGTTATGACATCGAAACCAAAGTCCAATCGTCCCAATGGAAGAGTTCAGGAGAGCCAAGCCCAAAAAAAAGCACGCCAACATCGATCAGATGTCAAGGTTTTGCTCACTGTTTTCTTCGATTACCATGGCGTAGTGCATCAGAAGTTCTTACCACAAGGTCGTACAGTAAACAAAGAGTATTACATTGAAATTATGCACCGTTTGCGTAAAACAATACGAAAAAAACACCCGGAATTGAGGAAAAAAATTCATGGCTTTTGCATGATGATAATGCAGCTGCTCACTCATCTTTGTCTGTGAGAGATTATTTGGCCAAAAACAACACCATTATCATGCCTCAGCCACCGTATTCATCAGATTTGGCCTCCTGCCACTTTTTCCAGTTCCCAAGATTGAAGAGACCCATAAAAGGACGGCGTTGTGAGACAATTGAGGAGATTAAAACCGAATCGTTGAGAGAGTTCAAGGACATACTAATAAATGGATATCAGAACTGCTACGAGGATTGGAAGAACGATGGCACAAGTGTATTATGTCTAAAGAGGACTACTTTGAAGGAGATAAAATAGAAATTGATGAATAAATAAATATTTTTTGAGAAAAATGAAAATTCACCTTATTTTTTGAACACACCTTGTATTTCGTACATAATGGCAAGATGCAAGCATTATAACGAAATAAAAGATTTATCGAAATCATTGCTTTATGTGTGTTTTATTTAGCTATACTTTTTAAACCGAAAAATTTATCGATTTACATGCATTAAAACACATTTTTGTAAATTTCCGTTTAAAAGTTATTTGTTTCCTTCTTATTTGTACACACAATCATACTAAATAGCATATTTAAATAGAATTTTTTTTTTTCTTTAGGCCTCCACAGTACTTCTAAATAAAGGAAGCTAAATCACCCCCTTAGATTATCCTATTTATTTGATGAACTCAACAACACCTTACAAATTTCCCAAAAATTAAGCTTAAAATAATAAGCTTAATTACTGCTCCCTCTGCATTCGATATTCATTTTCATTTCTAGTTATACGAATACCATATCCAAATAACTAAGTAGATCGCCATCATCTTGTAAAGGAAGGCTAAATTATACTACTACCACCTGATAATTCTATAAGCTGCCATATCAAAATTACCATGCACATGCACACACACACTCCCTAAAGGCAGGGCACACACACACACACGTCTATCTTTCAGACCACAAAAGACATTTTCACCTCGTGCTTGTTATTGTGTGTTTCTAAGAAAACATTTATATGGCCTTAAGTAGTATAGACAATACCAGATTTAATATGTTTTATATCATGACCATATGTGTATGTATGTGAACATTCAAACAAACAACCGCTTACTTATCACACATAGGCAAACGTTGTATTGTTTACGTCTCTTCTCATTTCCGACCAATGCATCCTTTTTATCTGCGTCGCCCTTGTATGATGCTGCTGTTGCTGTTGCTGTTGCTGCTGGTAAATATCTATAGTCTGTCGAAGAAACAATGAAAAAAAAAACCAACAACAACAACAAATGTCCTGAACACCAGCAATATGTTCACTAAAATGTTGTCTAAAACTTAAGCTTTACTGGCTTAACATGTTTTTCATTATAGCACACAATTTTTTCCTTCCTTGTGTTTTTACTTATTGTGGGAGAATAATGAAAGGACTATCTTTGGTATAAAAACCAAGCACCCCGAGGGGTTTTTTTGTTGCTTCTATTTGTGTCTGTGTGTGTGTGTGTGTGTGAGTGTCTGTAGGATTTACTTGTCAGTTAGTTAACATCTATAGTGTGTGTCTAGTGTATGAACTTTAAATTTAATTAAATTGGAAACAAACAAAGAATCAAAAGCATTCATATATATACAAAGGATTACCGAGAACAATAGGAGTATGGCGACGTATTCCCATTGGAGGGTGACTGCTTAAGTTATTGATGGGTCTTTAAACGCCGCCCAAAGTGCCTTTGAACAAAGTTCAGTTATTATGAAAGTTTAAGATAAATTAATTAATTGAAGGACATCAATTAAGGAAGGCTAATGAAAATTTCATGAAACAGGTGGTAGTTTGAAGGTAAAATGTGTAATAACACCTATTAAGCAAATTATGCTGTATTAATTTGTTAAACCAATGTTTCTTTCAAAATTTTAGACAGTAACTGTAACGATACAGTATATGAACAAAATTAAAAAAAAAACCGCCGTACTCGGTTTATTATTTTATAATAGTTTATATTTAAAGCACTATAATTAAGGACTCTGTATCCTACAAATTTGGAAAAATTAGAATATATACAACAATTTTATACTCACATTTGCTGTCAATCATGTTTGGAAATACGAAAAGGATATTTGAAGATATTTAATATTATATATCATCATTGATATGTGTTTTTTTATATATCATTCATTTGCAACTCCAACTAACGAAGTCCACAACTTCAAACTATTGGTTCCCATGTGCACATATGGTCAAAATAATAAGAACACCCTATACTTTTCTTTAAAGGCTCGTAATTTATTTAAATTAAAAGAAAAACAAAAACTAATGTCTTTTGTTATAACATTAGAAATAAAATACTAATACCATAACAAAAAAACAAAAATTAAATTCAGTATTTCTCAAAAAGTAAGAAATTAATCAAAAAATATTGGACAAAATAATAAGTACATTTAATTAGAATAAGCAAAAAAGTAAAAAATTAAGTTTTTTCTGCTAGATTTGCTGAGTTTTGCTAAAAGCCTTTATTTTCAATTATTTTGTTAACTCTTTTTGGTATACTGGCAATAAGCTTCCTGCAGTCTTCCGCTGGTATTTCATACCAAGTCTTTTGAACAAAATTCCATAACTGATCCCTAGAACCTGATGCTTATTAGAACCTCCTTTCCAATTCTTTGTTTCAACTCTCCCCAAAGATATTCAATTGGATTTAAGTCCAGAGATTGACTTGGCCAGTCAAGAAAGGCAACATTATTATCTTGGAAACAATCCTTTACCAACTTGGAAGTTTGCTTCGGATCGTTATCCTGCTGGAATATCTATCTATGAGGCATACATTCCACAGCATAGCTCAACATCGTATTTTCCGAGTATATATTTGCAGCGGAATCTGGTCATAGTGTCGGTAATTCGATGTATCGGACCGACTCCATAGCACGAGAAACAACCCCAAACCATAATATTGCCGCCCCTGTGCTTGACTGTATTCTTTGTAAAGCGAACATGGAATTCCTTAGCCTTAGGGCGTCGAACATTCCGGTCACAGTCATTTCCAACTACATTAATTTTTATTTCACCGCTCTACAAAATTTTCGTCATTTTTTCACCGTCTCCTCCGCACCAATTGGAATGACTTCTTGCAAACGCCAATCTAGCCTTTAAATTTTTTTGTCTAAGCAAAGGAACTATTCTGGCTATCTGTTCTAATAAATGTGCTTCTTGTAGTCTACGACGAATCGTTCGCAATGAAATTACATTTCCAATTTCTGTTGAAATCTATATTCTAAAGGGTGATTTTTTAATCGTATTTTTTTTTAATCGAATAAAATACTCAAATTTGCATCATATATTGAAATTGTTATTGGAGTCGATAAATTGGTCTTTGCCATTTAATTTCTAAAGATAATTTTATATAAATGTTGTCCGCGGCCCCGTCTAAAAATGTCTATTCTGAAGGTCCAATTTTTTTCGTCGTAAATTGCAAGATTTTGAGGGTCAACTCACAGGACCACATCGAGAGATAAGCTGTTCACCAAATTCATCCCTAAATATATCCCTTGTTTTAAGAGCGGTGTGGCATGTTGCACCGTCCTGATGAAATCACATGTCAACCAAGTTCAATTCAGCCAATTGGGACAAAAAAAATCGCGTATTATGGCTCGATATCGTTCGCCGTTGACAGTAACGTTTCTTCCACGGTCGTTTATTGGAGAAAAATGGACCGATGATGCCACCAGCCCATAAACCACAGTAGATTGTCGTTCTTTCGGGATGCATCGGTAATTCATGTATGGCATGTGACTGTTCATCACTCCAGATGCGACAGTTTTGCTTGTGTACGTATCCGTTCAGCAAGAAATGAGTCTCATCGCTGAACACAATTTTTCGATAAGATAGCAGATTTTCATTGAGCTTTTGTAAGGCCCATTCACCAAAAATTAGACGTTGTGGTAGGTCATTCGGTTTCAATTCTTGCAGCAGTTAAATTTTATAGGCTTTTAAAACTAAATCGACGTGTAAAATTATTCTTGTGCTTGAGTAAAACATGCCCAATCGCTAAGAACGGTGACGAATTGACATTTCACGATCGTCATTAACACTGGTCGCTACGGCTGCAATATTTTCTTCGGTACGCACTCCACGCATGCGAGTCGATGGTTTTATGTCCAACGAAGTAAATTTGGTGCGAAATTTAGAGATAACAGCACGAATTGTTGTTTCAGCAAGTTGAATGTGATGACCATAAAATGGTCGTATCAAACGATGCAGAGCACGAATTTTGATAATAAATTTCAACCATTTAAAATTGTTGATTTTTGATTCAATATTTCTATTTTCGAAGACGAAACTCAATTTCTCATGTAGATACAAAAGGCACTTTAATCCATTTGATTTAGAATTTTATAGAAAGAATTATGCAAGTTCTTACCGGTAACCGGTTTTGTACAATTGCTTTTTAAGGTGGAATATTAGGTTGCTCATGTCCTGCAAAGTAATATTAACTATGAGCTGAATTTGATCTACTCATGGATGGCGGAAAATAAACACTAAATCAACGTTCCAAAAATAAAAGCTATAAGAGTTCGTCATTTGATCAAATGATGTATTAGAAAGAACGCGTAAGTTCCGTGAGTATTCCATACTCGTCGGCGACCTTGCAGTAGCAGAAAATATGGTAAGTGTAGATACTTCTTCGGTTCTTCGCCAGAATTTGAATAATTGCTCAGTTTCTGATATGCTTTATCAATAGCTGCTTAGATGCAGTTGGTAATATTTAAATTCCGTAAGAAAAGTACTGGAAATTAGTTTTTAATTTTCATTTAATTCGTTTACAATGCTCGACTTTCCCAGCTCCAGTGCGTTTTGAGATTTTTACTATGGATGGAAATATCGAAGAAAGAATCGGTTTAAAATTTTTTATCACAAATGGAATTTTATGTGTCGGATCAAAAAAAAAAAAAAATTTGTGTCTAAGGTGCCTCCAGTGAACGCTACATCTAGTATTACGCAGGGTAGTCATTTGGGTCCCTTACTATTTTCATTACTTTCGAATGATCTTCTTTCTATCATTCAAAATATTAGCATTTTTGTGTACTCTGTTAAGTTACATCACAGTTATAGGGATATGAACGGCTCCATTAAATTCCAGAATGACATTGAAATGTAGCAGAACTAACATAGCTTTAAAACATATATCTTTTTCTCGGGCTTCTAATTATTTTATTGGCGTAATTTAATTTGATTCAGTTTCCACGTTCCTTGTTCTTAGAGTGCTTTTGGATAGGAAAATGGATTTTATTTGCCATATGAGCTTGATTGCCAATAAGTCAAGATCGATACTTAACTTAGTTAAGAGAAGAGGACAAAAGAATTTTCTAATCCTTATTTTGCAAAATTATTGTCTACAACTCTGGTAAGATCTATACCTAAATATGCTTCAATTGTGTGGAATCCTTACATTCCGGGTACATTCGAATTTCCTTGAATCAGTGCAGAAGCAATTTTTGTTGTTCTACCTTTGAGAATAAGGCTGGAAAAATGATATATGGACTTTCCTTCGCACGAGAACAGAGGCAATTTTGATTCAATATTCTTATTTTTGAAAGTGAATTTCAATTTCCCATGTAAATACACAAGACATTTTAATCCATTTTATTCAGAATTTTATGGAAAAATTATGCGGGTTTTTGCCGGTAACCGGTTTCGTATTTTAGCGAATTACTATTGTGATGTAGAAATGATACGGTTATAATCAGGCATTTCATTTGAATTTTGTTGCTGCTACTACAAATTCGAGCAATTTCTTCGTTCTTATATTACTTGCAACTCTGCCTTACTACATTCCTTCCTTCATTTATTGAACAGTCTTTTAATTTAAAGCCTTTTGGCCAATATTAAGCAAATTACAAAATGCATAAAATAAATACTACTGGAATAAATAAATACTTTGGTTGTGTTCGTTTTCTTTATCTTGTGACAGTGCCCTGTCGGTGGCAGAGGCGGATCAAAAACAGGTTGATACACTTCATTCATATGGTGCATGATTTGCATCGCCCAGGTCAGACATCAGCGTCTTCAAATGAACTTGAAGTCTGTAAACTGAAGGGAATGGTGGCTCAAAATAGTCGTTTAAATTTAGGAGAGGTAGCTTTCTGTCTCTCATGAATGAATTTGTACCACTTCACACTATTGTTTAGGTACGAAACGCAATACCGTTCGGTTAGTTTCGAAGGACCTGAGCTTTCTCCACAAAAGCAATTGCGAAAAAGTCGCTGAAGAAATGCTAGAATAAGTCAATTTGAAATAACCCGTCGAAAGACGTAAATTTTCCAGAATTCAGTCATTTTCTAGAATAAGTCAAAAGACCGTCGAAGACCTGGATTTTCCCGAATTCGGTCATTTTCTAGAATAAGTCAATTTGAAACGACCCATCGAAAGACTTGAGTTTTCTTCAAAAGCGCAATTGCGTAAAAGTCGCTAAAGACGTGCTTGAATTAGTCAATTTCAGGTAATCCCTTCCTCAAACATATTATAACTGGTGATGAGATATGAATCTCCGAGTTTTACGTGAAAACCAGTCAACAAGTTTTGGAACGGCGATTTCTATCTAACCTCAAACAAGAAAAAAACACGTGAAAGCCGATCAAAAGTATAGTATAGTATAGTATTTTCAGGCATTTTGTTTGATTGTTGCTGGATTGTATGATCGGGATTTTTGTCAGAATATTAGACGGTAAAAAATGATGTTATTTGGGTGTTTTACGACATTTGAAAGATTAAATTCATGAATAAACTTCGGAGTGACGCCATAAAATTGTGCCGAAACCAAAAAAAAAAAAAAAACAAACAAAATGCGTCAAAGCGCATTAAAAGTCAGTTTATCGTAGAAGTTTTCTTCCATCATCGCGGTGTCACGGTCTTGAAATTCTTACCAGAAGGTTAGACGTTATGTGGCACTTGAGCAATCAAATTTATCGAAAGTCGTCAGATATATAGATTGAAAAACTATGGATTTTGCAAAATATCACAAGGCTATCACTGTGAATACATTTGTCGGCAAAAATGTAATACATATTATCAAAAAACCACAGAGTTCAATTGAGTTTTTCCTTTCCAAAACTCATCATATCACTTCAAAGCATCCATTTTCAGTCTAAAGAAGATATGATTCACAGCGAAAATTGAAGTCTTTTCCAGAAAATGTGGTTGGAAAAAGTGATGAAGTTAAAGTACATAACAAAACCAAATCGTTTTTCGCATCTACAGAGATTATCTAATTTGTCATCCAATCATGGGTAGGCTGAATCAATCAATTCTGTTAAACGCCACTCATTATTCGTGCCTGATTGCCACTGGTTTGTCGTATTAAACCAACCTTGCTTTAAAATCACTTATTAGGCTTAGATCCGCTTAAATCGTTATCTGTCTAAAATTTGTCATCATCCATTTTTAAATACGCAACCATTTCTATCTATTTAATTTCATCGTCAGGATGTCGACGAACAAAATAAAAAGAAAAAAATAAAAGTATATCCGTTCATTTTTTCTTTTTTTTTTTTTTTTGTTTTGTTCCCCACATATTTTGCCAATACAATAGAAACGAAATTTACATTTTTAACACGTTGCTTTTCAATTTTTGTATGCTTTACGAGTCGAATAGCCGGTTTTTTGTTGCAAGAACTTTTCCGTACACACTCACGTAAGCACACTCAATTTTTTTCTGTCAGTTCAAAAGTTTTTACCAAATACAAATACATACATACATACATAGTTGATAACAAAAACAGCACCAGCAAAAAAATGAAACACACACACGCACACACAACAAAAGTGACACGCAATCCTCTATCACAGCAGATACAGACGTGGCCACTAATACATCTAGCAAACCAAGCATACGGCTGCTGTTCTCACAGGGACACATATACGCTGTAAGGTAGACCTTTATGCCATTGTGCGCTCATCATCATGATGATGGTTGCACATCGCCGTCGCAGTGATGGTCGGCTTTGTCCTTCTCGTGTATACAATTTACACATACTGCTGCCACCACCACTACCATTGCTATTTACGTATTCTGTTGTTGTTGTTGTTGCTATTGCTAATATTGGGTTGGTTTGACGGAAGTGAAGAGATGTTGTTGAGGTTGCTGTTGGCATTTTGGGGGAGCCTATTTATCAGAGAAGGTATATATTGATCGAAAAAGTGTACTTAGACTATAACCGTTACAAAACGTGTTTCATATAATTCTTCTAAACACAACAATTTCATCTATTATGCATAGAACTGGGTTTGCAATTGTACAATTTTAGTAAGTAAAAAAATATGTTTGGGACCAATTGTTATATTTTGTAAAATTTCCTTTCCCAAAAACAATTTTTTTTTTAATATTTAACTTAAGAATCAATAATAGTTCTAACCAATCACATAATATCTTAAAAATCATCAATATTTCGGTAAAATTATCCTGCAATGAGCTAATATATGCACACTAGGTGCTCCAATTAGAACAATAATCTTCAGGGTTTTCCAATGGAGTTTTGGTCGCTCATCGAATTTGATGTCGAAAGGAAAGCAAAATGTGACCAAGGCAACACAATCTCTGTGCACTGGTGCTCTCGACCATGTCGAATACTCGTATATACATATAGATCATTGAACACAGAAAGAAGCCGATACTCCCTGTACTGGTGTTCTCGACCACGTTGAACTCTCCTTAGTGACCGAATTTTCAAAAGCATGGCAAGTGACCGACATACCGGCGCTCCTCTTGGATTAGTTTCGTTCATATACATGATATACATGATACATGATGATATAGTATGTTAATACATACATAATCTTCCCTTTGGAACACTGTTAGGTTCAGCCCGAAGTATCTTTTAACCAAATGTGTCTAACGACTTTCGATTGAGAGGTGTCTACCTTTCTGGTTGCCAAGTAGGCATGATAACTGTCGCAAATCTTTATAAAACTTCTTAAAACTTGTTGCATTTTAATTTATTGTTAATGAGCTAAATTGGCTTACCACATCTGGTACCTTCCACGCAATTTGGTCGGTTTTGTGAAATTACATTTTTTTCTGCAACTCCTAATTATTAGATAACAGCAAACTTATTTTTTAGTCCTTACATTGATTTACAATGCAATCCTTACAATGCTTTTTAGAATTAAAAAAAAAGTTAAACATGTCTCCTCTGGTATCTGTCTTACAATGGCAAATTTAGTCCAAATATTCTTGCGTTCATTTTTGTTATTTGTTTCCACTAAAGCTATTAACTTTCAGTACTTGTTAAGCTTTTGTCGAGATGAAATCTCACAATGAAATTGAAGCGCGTTGCTTCACCTTCGCTTTTACCTCCCAAACAAATTAGCCGATTTTCTGAAAAGACATTTCTCCTCCACAATTTCTTGTTATTTTAATAGCAGTATGTATGTTTTCGTGATAAACAATTTTTTGTGAAACATGAGCACAATTGACCAAGTAACCACGCCCGTTCCGATATCTTCCACACACATGGCCATGTAAACCCTTTTAGTGGGTTCAAAACCACCGTTCTGGCAAGACTGTCAGCTGTTAAATACTTGTCATTTAAAGTGTTATTTACTTAGTGAAAGGTGTGCCATTTACAAATAGGGTTCATTTAATAAACAAAAATACGCGTAAAAATAGTGAAAACTTGCTACAAAAGAGGTGACTTAAACGTGGGATTTCAATCGAACAAAATTTTCTTCAGCTATGATGAGCTTACTCACTCGATGGTTACTACAATAAGCAGAATTGTTGGATATGGGGATCGAAGAACCCAGAAATGATTGTGGAAAAGCCATTGAATCTTGAAAAAGTGACTTTTTGATGCTATTTATGATCTGGAGATGTCATTGAGCCGTATTTTTTGTTGAAAATTACCACAAAAGGATCCACTTCTGCAACCAATCCAGCGGCGGTCATATAAATGACATTGTATTTTGGACATTTTGGCTAAATATAAGCATTATAATGAAATACAGGTTTCATCGAAATCATAGCATTATGAGTGTTTTATTTAACTTTACTTGAAAACGAAAAATTGATAATCTTAATATTTCAGCATCATATCATACAAGCAGTTGCTTTGAATTCGGTCAAGTTTGGCGCAAATCGTGCATGAAATTAGTTCTGAGAAGGCATCGCCTCAATTCTTTTATCATTTCCAACACATTTTCACCGATTTGTCGAAAAGTTTATTGATTTATTTCACTAATTTGTAAATTTCAGTTGATTACAGTTTTCTTATCTGTATTGGATTGTAATAGCAAAATTTGGTAGCTCGAATTTATCCCATTTATTCCATAACCCATATATTTGTAGAGCCAAATTCTAACGTGCAAATAAGTATATGGGCTGTATTTGTCTCAAACTAAATTGAATCCTTCCTAATATTCATAATTGATTGTGTTTTAAATCTTATATTAATTGTACTTTAAAGCTTATATTCAAAAGTACTAAACTCTGTATAATTTGTTAAACTTTAGACATTTAGTTGACCTAGAAAATGGAATGTTCTGGCTCGTCTAATAGAGTACCACACAAACAATTTTTGAAGCCAAATCGTAACGTACAAACAAGTGTATGGGAGGGGCTATGTCTAAAACTAGACATAATGAATTATTTTACTTAAATAATTCAGATGTACGATTGACAAAATTGCAAGCTGTACATAAAAAGAAGAAAAACGCATTATGCCGAAATTTATATTCCACCATATGGTTCATCTTTTCTGGTAGACGCGGCACTTAATCTAAAGTAAAAGAGTGAATGGACAGTTCAACCAATCATTTGTTCGACAGTCTAACTTTTTGTTGAAAACTTCGGATACAGATAACATCCATTCAAAGTTAACAATTTTTTGTGACCATCCTTTGGGTGAGAAAACGCTTTTCAAAAAGGATATTTCTGTCGAAAACTATAAATAGTAGATAAATCCTTCAGTGTAGTGAATCGTAATACTGACAAAATGTTCCTTATCTGATTCTGCCAAAAAAGGTGCAAAATTGGCCGCAGGGTACCACTGAACTTTTGAGGTATGAAAAGTGCCACAAAAGGGAAAATAGTTATCACCACTATCTGTATTGTTGACAATACTCCGAATTACAAAATTTTCGAAATTATAGCCGCAATTGTTACTAAACTTCCACATTTGTTAATTATTTCATTATATTAAATTACAATGAAATAAAGAGTACTAAAAGGTATTCAATCGTTACCATTGCCAACCTTGTAAACCGACTGTCCTTTGCGTACTTCCTCTGTCCAGGCGATGTAATGAACGTTGGTTGAATTGTGCTTTTGATTTTTTACGAAATCTCTGGTATTTGTTCGTTTGCTTTATGTTCTCTATCTCACTCTCTCTCTCTCTCTCTCTCTCTCTTTATCTCTCTATGGCAACTCTACCGGATATCCTTTTGCAGTTTTTAAAAAGGCTACACTCTGTATACGTGTGCGTTTGTACGATGGCTAATGTAAAATTTCTAAAAAAAAAACACTGTTAAATGCGAAAGGGAGAAAAAATTGGCTGCCAGCATGTTGACGCGTACGTTTTCCGGCGTAATCACGATTAAAGTGTCAACAGAATACTAATTAGATTGTTGTTTGTTGTTGCATAGCAAGAGCCAACCGCCACGCACCACATTCGCACATACATCGATATGACCGCACATCTCAAATGAGGAGTGAGTTTTGCCAGCTCTGAGAATTTTCACAAGGCGTCCACGGTGTTACATTGCAGACGATGTTGTGCCAATCGCGACCAGGCAATCTAGAGTACAGTGGGGAGACTTTGAAAAATTTTTTGAAAAATTAAAATTTTTAAGTTTGAACGTAACACATAGATGTAGTAGAAGGCTCTATGTTGCGCTAGAGGCATTAAACTGTAGTGAGTACAAAAGGAGTTCATACTATAGTGGTGGTAACAGCATGATCTGTTATTACAATTGCACAAATTATATAATTTATTGGCGAATTAAGCCATTGTAAAGCCTTAAACAATATAGAATTTATTAAAGTTTATGATTATAGCGTCAATAAACGATATTCGGGTTTGCTCTGGTCATCATAATTTATATAAAATGTTTGCCATATTTACATCCAAAGCTAATTTAATTAAAGACAACTAGAACTGAAATTGAGTTCCTTTCCTTTACTAATGCGTTGTGACAGGTTTTTGTAGCGTGTCAGGCAATTAGTGCACTCGACTATCGTTCACATGATTGTGGGTTCAATGCCCGTATACAGCCATCTATAATTGCACTAGCAAACAAGGTTTTGGACTGGAGCAACCAAATATCTTTTTTAGGGTAATTTGGTGGGCTGAATTCGAATCTGCAATTGGTTCTTCTCTACAACGTCAGGTTTTTGAGATAAAAAAAAATGTTTTTATTCTTTTTTTTTACATAAAAAATCATTAGTTTATTTGAACATCAAGGAATATTCAAAAGTGAATAGCATTATTTGAACATGGTTTGTCTTTTATTGGTTCGTTTTCACCTATTAGAGTCCAGCAATCGTACCCCAGCATGGTTTTGTCCCAAAATCCTTCATAATTTCTTTCAATTTTCATTAAATCTAGGTGAGCACGGTCCACTTGTTCATCGCTCACTGCATTTAGGTTTTGTGGAAAAAAAATCTAAATGCGAATGAAGAAAATGTATTTTGAGTGACTTTCGTGCGCCTCATTCGTGATAATTTTTCAATAATTCACCAACAATTTGTCTGTAGTTTTTACTTTTATTGTTTCCAAAAGAAACTGTTCACGATAATCTTGAAAGATTTACAGGCTGGATATTCTTTCTCCCATACAAATTGTGAAAAATTGTCATCATTCAATGGCTTCCTGATCTGAGAGTCAACAAATATGTCCTCTTTGATTTCAGCATATGAAATTGTAGAAAAAACCGCAAACAGATATTTAAATGCTGCACCGTCTTTGTCCAGAGCCTTCACAAAGTTTTTAAAAAGGCCCAGTTTTAAGTGCAGCGGCGTAAGAAGAACGTAAATTATTGGCTTATTTGAAATATTTTGTTTTCCTGGTGGATACTCAGTTCTTTTTGGCCACTCTGTTCTGACGTAATGGTGACATGTAGCGCGACTATCCCATATCCTTGCATGCCAGTCAACGAACCAGTGACCTAAAACAGATTGATTGACAGTTATTTACGATGGTCTATCAATCGCACACCTTAAGGTCACCACAGATCTTTGATTTATTATCGTTGTATTTGTGTAATGTCAAAATTTCAGTCGTTGATTCGTAATATTCCTTTGTATTAACGGCATGAACAATTGGTATGGATGGTTTTTCATTCCTATTATGCAAAAGAAGAGCCTTTAGACTGTTCGGTTAGACAGAATCCATAATGTTTTTTAATTTAGATCTGTTTTTCGAATATCATTCATTTTGCTCATATAATTCAGCTCCTTGAAATTGAGTTGTTATGGAAATTAAAAAGCACAAATACTCGTATATGCGAAGTAAGGAGGAGTCAAAGTAGTTTGAGCGAAAGGGCCGAAGTTTTTGATAGAAAAGACATTTTAGGATACAAATTTGTTTGATATTAGAAACTGAGATGTTTTTCCAAACACTTCATTTCTTAGAAATCAGTTTAAAACCTTGCTATTTTCTTAGTTTACCAATATTATAAGTTTAAAATAGACCAGGCATGTAAGCAATTTTGAAATTTTCCGTTCTTGTTACATTACAGAATTTGTAGTGCTCCTGTACTATAATTAATACTCAATATGTTTCTTATTTCAAATAGTAGAATCCTAAAACTTGACAAATAATGTATTGTAAAATGTTTCAAACTAATTTTTGGCTGAGCCGCGACCCTGATGGAGTACGCGCTTATAGCAGAATAAGAGCAATTTAGTAAAAAAAAAAATAGAATATTATAAGAAATAATCATCAATTTTTCCCAACGAATCAGTCGCTTCTGGCAAATATATAGATTTTAAATCCGGAATTGATGTATATCTACTTCCCCGGCTTCAAAAATAAAATTAAATAACACAGAACACGTAAAGCTAGGATTTCGATGAAACTTTTGTTTCATTATAATGCTTGGATCTTACCATTATACATATATATGAAAGACAATGTCATTTAACTGACCGCTTTTGGATTGGTTGCAGCAAAGGATTTTTTTGGCATAGTTTTCGACCACTTTTTAGCATATTTTGGATGGTATATCAGTGACAACTTGACAAATGATGGTTTTCAAAGGCTCCAATGTTTGGGAATTATCCGCGTAAACACGGCGCACACTGGGATCAAGGCGGAAAAAATGCGATTATCGAAAGCGCTAATATCGATTATCTAGTTTGTGGTTCTTACTCTATTATAGCTGCAGGATCAAGGAACAATATGATTTCTTTCACTGTTTCAAGGGTATTCCCATTAAATTAGGCCAACTGTCAGAATAATGGAAGTTTGACCAAATTACACTCTACTATAAATGAGTGCATATAATTGTGAAAGAGGGAGAAAAAAATTATCA
>JAHXMU010000776.1:35822-48242 GCA_019455685.1 Philornis downsi | reverse complement strand
TTATGTGTTTCATTAAGCACATCTAAAGATTTCAAAATGATTCGCTATGCGGATTTACTGAAAATTCATATAATCTTGACTGAAAATTATGTGGGCTTATCATAAGAGAATTGTTATTGTTTTTGGTACAATTGAAGCGCGTTTTTATCAAATCAAATAAATCATTGAACACCGCAATGTGTTTTATGCGAATCTATTACTGTGGGACAGTTTTAAATTTATATTAAGCGCGTATATCAAATATCTGAAATATTCGTTATCCTAAGTCGGTAATTCTGTGACAGACATTTGTGATAAAATTCACACCATAATTTTTGTTAGTATTTAAACTTTGCTTGATTTTGTATGATGCAAAATTGATTTCGGCTGTTTTTACACAGCGTGATTTTGTTGAGGAAAAACTAAATTAAATTAACTAATTAATTAATTAAATTAAAAATTAAATTTAGAAATTAACTTTCAGATATAAAACTAAGTTTCTATTCTGGAAAATTTTAGAGGCGGCTAACAACTTTTGTCGAAGGGAAATATTTGTAAGTTGCTCTAACCGTTCAGAGGAGACTGAGACAAGTTGTAAATAAAGGGCGCCAGCACGACTATGAACTCCTGTTTTTAATTCGCGTTCAACAAATCCAAGGTTTTCTGCTCAAAAATCAACGATTAACAATCAAAGGCGTTGTCGATGATCTGACGGATTTGAACAAACGGCTTAATGAGATTTGATTTAAAAGCTATTTTAGGTATCAAAGGCTTAGGATTTCGATTGGTGCCAAAAGCTGTGAATTTTTTCGAAAAAAAAGAAGAGCTGAAAAGCGTTAAAATCTATGAGGAAATGATTTTGGAACACCAGCTTGTCATAGAATGCAATCTATACTCTCAATAGCCTCTGTGAGCAACTGGAAAATATATATCGGGCATAAGATGAAAACTAAAGGTGAAGGCTAAAAATATCTCGTCAATATTGCTCAAATACCACGGATATGCTGATAGTTTTTGTCGATTATCCCAGTGAGTTTCATCCGTTAGATCAATTTATTAACCAGAAAAAACATATGAGTATCATACGCCATTTAAAACCACGACATTAGAAAAATTTGGCATCAGATCACTTCTGGTTATTTCTTAAACAGAGAACACAGCTCCAGGAGACAATTTTGAGTCGAATGAATATATTCAACTGAACTCCATGCCGAAAGTAGACTAATTGGCATTCACCGATGATTGCGAAAAACGTCAGCATAAGTAAGTTATATCCGAATAAGTAGGTTTGAACTAGCAAACAAATATTAAGTGCACAACCAAGTTCCCGTGTTGGTCAATAGATGGCACCAGCTGTAAGTTGCAATCGATTCTACCACAACCTAACCGTCATGAGTCAAGCTTAGGCATATGGTACACATACCGTCCCAACACAATGGTGGTTTTCTTTTGGTTATGTGAATATGTGTGATTTTCTTCTTTCAATCGAAGAAAATGCCGTCTGAAGGTCATCGAGAGCTTCAAAACGTTTACGGAGATGCTGCTTTAAGTACAACAACGTGTTGAGATTGACTCCGTCGCTTTAAAAACGGTCATTTTGATGTTGACGACTGCTCGCGTGAAGGAAAACGAAAAACATTTGCAGTCAATGAATTAACGTCATTGCTTGAACATGTCGCTAACCGTGTCAAATACAGGTAGAGCTTGCTTTAGTATTACGAGTTACCCGCTAAGCCATTTCCAAGCGATTGCATGTGTTAGGAATAATTCAAAAGCAAGGAACTTGGGTTTCTTCTGAGTTGAAGCCAAGACACGTTGAGCGGGGTTTTTCGCCCGTAAACAATTGCTTCAGCGGCAAAAAAGGAAGGAGTTTCTTCATGGTATTGTAACGGATGATGAAAAATTGGTTCACTATAGCAATCCAAAGAAAAGAAAGTCTGGGAGCTGCCCAGTCATGCTTCTACATCGTCGCGTTGGCGGAATGTTCACGCTGCGAATATTATGCTCTGTATTTGGTAGGACGTGATCGGTGTTAAGTACTACAAGGTGTTGAAACCAAGCGAAACCATCACTGGTGATCTTTATCGACTTCAAATAGTGGGACTGAGATATATGTGAGAAATGCCTACAATACGCGGAGATACAAGAAAAATGGATTCCTCAGCGTGACAATGCTAGGCCTCATGTGGCTAAACCCATTGAAACCTACCAGGAAACGCTGAAATGGGAAGTCTTACCCCATGCGTTATATTCTCCAGATTTTGAGCCGTCTGACCAGCAGTTCCACTCATGTGACAACATCAAAGGATGGCTAGATTTGTGGAAAGCCTCAAAAGTTGAACAGTTTTACCGTGATCGGATTCGATTTTTGCCAGAAGGATGGGATAAAGTAATAGCTAGCGATGGGCAATACTTTCAGTGAATCATTTGTAAACATGATTTCCTAATAAAGTTTCATTTTTATCAAAAACAAAAGGACAGCGATAACAGTTATTTGTCGGATAAAATAAAACTTCTCGAAAATCACATTAATATTGTATGCCAGAGTCTCTTTATAATTTCAGAAAATCGCTTAGGAAACTGTACAGTATCACGAAAAATAAAACTATTATGGTTTAATATAACATAACCAATGGAAAGTGGAAACTAAATTCAAAACTTTAGGGATTTTTTTTTTTAATAGGATATTGTTAAAAAGACTGTTAGAGATTTTTTTTTCATAGGATACTGTTAAAAAAACTTTCTAGGAAGTGAAAAATATTCTCCTTCAGTATTTGTGCAAGTAATTGAGAACGCTGTATGCAACAGTTTCCAGTAACACTCAATTAATTATCAGCCAACCAGTCGCTAACAGACGAATGGAATCTTTTGGCTAATGATAATTATTCTTACTGACATATAACTAATGGACCATTGCACAGAGTACCTTTTGGGCCATTTATAGGAGTACCTTTTTCAAGATACTGTGTAAAGTTTTTTGAGTTACAAAATCCAGGCGTCGTCTGTTTTTTTGAGAAAAAAATATGAAACAGTGTACCTCCGTTAAATTATTTTAGCGTAGAAACTACAAATACTACAGTTTCCTTGCTCTGTCATATGTACAAATTATTTCCTTGTCTAATTTGCTGGAATTTTATGAAAACAATTCCAACGATAGTCGACAATTCCAGTGTTATAATTTTTTTTTCAGTGTAAAGTAATATCGTATTGCATTCGTTGTGTGTAATTTCATCGATGCGTGCGTGTGTGTGTGTGTGTTGCACATTTATGGCTGCCATTTCAATTGGTCACGAGGACACAATTCTGTATCCTTTTTATTTCACAGAATTGCTGACGTTTTTCGTCTTCCTTTAGCGCTGTAATTGTTGTATCTCTGCGATGTGCTTTGTATGCGACGCAATGATGAGTATGCCGGACTGTGTGTTTGCGAGCATTACTATTCGTTTGCGGTTTTTTTTGTATGCAATTGCAGCGTACATGGATGTCAATAGTATTTGTTGTAAATATTCATTTATGCACATAATGACCACAAATAAAACAGCAGCAGCAATAACAAAAGTACGTAGTAATAACAACAGAATTGACAACAATTGTATGATGAGAGCGATTGCGAAAAGAATTCAAATACCCTACATCAGATTGTGGTTGTTGCTATTTTTGTCTAAGTTAGGTACTATGTTCTTTTCAGGAGGAAAAAATTCCAGGCAACATTGTTCGCTAGTGAAAAAATGTCATAGCATTGCTAGATGTTTTTTTTTCCATCTATTTTCAACACCAAAATATATTTTTCGTCATAATAAATATGTTCGAAATTATATTTTCAACATTGTGAAAATGTGAGATTTTTGTTATTACTCTTTCATTTTATAAGATTAAAAATGCACTAATGACCATATTATCATGCAGATATTGAAAATTTTTCGATTCCAGTGTTGGAAACCGGCAAAAAAATGTTGCCATTTAACAAAATTTTTTTCGCCTAAAAGTACGATTTTGTCTGGTGGAAAAATTAGAAAAAAAAACACTAAAAATTCTATGACCATTCCATTTAAAAGCAGTTTCATCTAGATTCATTTCAAACGCCATAATATTCAGCGATTGCGTTGGCTGGGTCATGTTGTGCGAATGGACCCAAATGTCCTGGCATGCAAAGTTTTCGACAACAAACTCGATGGACGGCACAGAAGAGAGCGACCAAAACTCCATTGGAGGGACCAGGCTTTTTAAATACTATCGTCACTTGCTGTGGCGAATTGGAGGAGAAGTGCAGAGGATCGAAGCGCTTGGAATTATTTACTATGGGCGGCGTATAATAGATAAGTATGTCTATTAAAATCGCCACATAAAAAAAAGTTTCATCTCGAAAAGCCAGCATAGCACCAGTCTATAGACATAATAGCTTAGGTCTCGCAAAACTATTCGTCTGAAATGCATGAATCTATCTTAAGACAGGTTTTTTCCATAATATTCCATAGGGCTGATGACCGCTAATAGCAAGACCTTCCGCTAACTATAAAGAAAGAGAATCACTTACAACTGTGTTTGTGGTTTTAAAAAGAAGGTTAAATTTGTCACTTTGAATTCTCCCAACAAGCTAATTTTAAGACACTTCACATTTCTTTGATCTATAAGTTCTCCTGAACTTAAGGTAGCAGAGTTTTTCTTCTGGAAATTTTGTAATCAGAAATTTTTCAAAACAAACCCAAGAAATTTCGACGTTTTAAAGCAATAAATTGGAACACTAACTGAGGTAATTTTCGCCTTTAATTATTATTTTATTATTATTATGCTGCAAAAATTTAAAATACTCCGATTTCAGTGTTGGAAAGCGACAAAAGAATGTTGCCACTTAACGAAATTTTTCTCGCGAAAAACTATGGTGTACGTTAGAGTTGAAAAAATAATTAATATGCAGCAAATGCGTCATGGTAATCATTATGTAAAAAGGACTCAATACGAAATTGTATTTTCTCAACGAATAAAAAAGAGAAAAACAATACAAAAATTTCTATCAGCTGAACTGACTTGCGCATAAAAGGTTATCCATTTTTCGTTTGCAAGTAAAGTTCAATAATAAAACGCACTTACAGCTATGATTTTGAAGAAATCTTAGTTCATTGTAATTCTTGGATTTGACAATTATGTACGTAATTTAATGTCATTTAAATGACCTTCTCTGAATCTGGTAGTGATTTATTTCTATTACAAATTTTTTATCAATTTAAATATCATAAAAACTATGAATGCCTTCCAATATGGAATAGCGCCAGTACGGGAAAATGTATACAACTATTAACGAAACCACAAAATGTGTAAATGATATGTATTTATGTACGAGCGAATACATACATATATACATACATATGTACATATCAAAATTATCAACTACTGCACCCCTATAACTACTTTGTCCGTTACAGTCGAATAACAAGGAAGGAATTTTTTCTATACCCTCTTCACATACATATAAGCACACATAGCAATGCATATGTATACATATTAATACAGTGCTTTGAGGAATTGTTACTTCTCTCTTACTACTTGACCTAATTGCTATCGTTATAATAAAATCAAAATTTAGATAAAATCGTAATTTCAAATAAACCACAATTCATAATTCCCAATGCCAACTAATACCACAATAGTCCCAGCCTTAATGCTTTTGTAACATCATGCGGACTTAAAGCCAATATATATATGAGATCTTAATCACAATTCCATTTGTATTAGGTTTTTAATAAATTCGAGTTTTGCTTTTAATCAAGTTCATTTTCTATAATTGCTTTATGCTGCCCGTTTTCATGCAATTTCCTTTGAGGCTGCTCATATTATGGTAAGCATTATAGTTAGTTTAGCCTTCAAAATGGTTCATGTTGTTGTTATTGTTATTATTGTGACAGTGGCCGTTGTTGTTTTGTATTCTATTGTAGTAATTATATAGCAATCTAAATTACTATGTGTATCCTAAAAATAATTAAATTGAGCTTAGCATTTAATTCTATACGGTTTAAAGTACCATTTCATAAGTCCACATTGAAATACATGCACATACACACACACACACAAAGGTAGAGACATACACACACACACACACACACAGGCACACGAGCTCATAAAGTTAGCATAGTGACAGTATTTAGACAGAATTCAGCTGAACACAAACTGACAGTTACGCATAAACATTGAAATAAATGTAAGCTGACATACTGACAGCAAAACAATGCCACTTTTCAGATAGAAAGGCTGATATGTCAGCAGTAGATTTTCAAATAATTGGGGTATTCACTTTAAGGAATATTAAATGTGGCTGTTGACTGATATGAACAGTTTTGAGTCCTTGAATATCCCTTCGCTTATGTGAAGTTTCCGTTATATACCTGTTTATTGGTATCAACCATTTTTCAAAAACTTTACCAACCAATTGGGCGATCAATTCAGATGTCCGGGCCAGAAACGGTAAGAGAATCCACAAAGTAGTATTGGATGATCGTTGGCTGAAGGTGCGTGATTTAGCTGAAATGAGAGACATTTCAAAAAGTGCCGTACATCGCATATTGACGGAAGATTTGAAGATGAGAAAGCTATGCGCAGGATGGGTGCCGTGTTTGCTTTCAGTAGGGTAACACCAGCGTCGTGACAATGTTTCAGTCTGAGTAGAGTGTTTGCCGATATTTCACGGCAATAAAACCCAATTTTTGCATCGATTTAGAACCATGGATGAGATATTGGATCACCACTTCACAACCGAGGCAAAGCAGCAGTCAAAGTAGTGGACTGGAATGGGGCATTCGTGTCCAATGAAGTCGAAGACGATTCCATCTACAAGCAAAGTCAAAGCGTCTGTTTTGTGGAATGCGCAAGCATTATTTTCATTAATTATCTTCAGAAAGGAAGAACCAATAAAGATGAATATTATGCAAATTTATTGCACCATTTAGGTGATGAAATTAGGGAAAAGAGGTCGCATTTGGCGGAAAAGAAAGTGATGTTACATCAAGACAATGCTTTAGTTCACGCATCCACTATGGCCAAAATTAATGAACAAAAGTTCGAATTGCTTCGTCACCTACCTTATTCGCTACATTAAGCTTCCTCGTACAATTTTCTATTTCTAAACTTGAAAAAATAGCTCGGCGGTAAAAGAGGTGGAGCCTCCGGTTCACGAATGATTAAGGAGTTTGAGAGTTCTTACTAGGAACAGGACACATAAGTTATTGAATGTCGCTGGAAAGAGTGTATCGATGTAAAAGGCGACTAAGTTAAAAATTAAGAAAGTTTTTCCCAACTTTTTATGTCTTCTTTGTAAGACCGACTAGTTCTGGCCCTCTTCTATTTATTAATTTTTTTTTTTAATTTTGTATAATCAAGTACAGAGAGTCCGTTGGGAAGGTATACTACTTTGTTTTGCCGCCAATTTTGTAAATGTTAGTCTTGACAGTTCATATTTGGCAGTCGTGAAGGAGAGACGTGGCAAATTTATTATGGAAAAATATTTGAGAAACCGACGTGTCTTAATCGTTAAAACATTTTATCAAAATCAATCATCGATTACTGCGACAATGAGAAAATTACGTGAAATTTTGGGAGAAACAACGTGCCAATAAGACGCACTATTTATCGTGTAGTGAATGATATCGAAGAAAGAGGGCCTGTAGCTGATAGGGCCAAGCATGGACCACAACGTACGCAAGATCGGCTGAAAACATTACTGCTGCTCAAGAGAGTGTTTAGAAAATCCATCAACCTCAATTCGACGCCGTGCTCAGGAGTTGACACAAGAGCTACTTTCCACAACAAGTTATTTCAAGAAATGGTGATGTTAACTGGCCTCCCTGGTCGCTTGATTTGACTGCTCCAGACTTCTTTTTGTATGCATATCTAAAAAACAAGGTTTATGCAAAAAATAAGAAACGCTTGAGCAACTCAAACAAAATATTCGTGATGAAAAAAATGAAATACCGCGTGAAATATGTGAGAATGTAATGAAAAATTTGCTCAAAAGGCCTCGCATTTGTGAGGCTAACAGAGGTGGACATTTATCTGATATTGCATTCCATACATAATTGTCGACATTATGTAAAATATTTATCAATATAAGATCCACTCGCTTTCATCTAATCAAAAATTATAAACAAATAAAGTAGTATACCTTCCCGATGGACACCTTGTATACACTCTTTATAGTAAGAGCTATCAAACTCCATAAGAAAGCCATTAACCGCAGACTCCACCTTTTTACTGTTGGCAAATCTTTTACAACCTAACCATTTTTTTGAAGTTTAGAAATAGAAAAAGGTCCGAAGGAGCTATATCCGGAGAATATGGTGCGAGATGAAACGATTCCCACTTTAGTTCATTAACTTTGGACAGTGCAGTAGTGGATATATGAACTGGAGCATTTATTATATTTAGAAAATTATCAAGTCCATTTGTGCTTCTATATTTCTGGGATATGTTCATCTTTTAGATCTATAATTAATATTTTCTAGCATATATTATATTTTCACCCTAAAAATACATCTCAAAATATGTTATTTCTCCTTTTACGAATACCCCAATTATTTTTCTAGGAATATTTAATTTCAACAAAAGTTTTTTTCATACATAACAAATATATGTCCATAGGTAACATTTCCCTTTTATGCTTTATGAAAATCCATTACTAATTTATTATTATTCGCCCAATCCTTGCATTCCTATATGGACTTTTCTAAAGTATTCCATTATAATTATTTTACATCCGCACAGTCATCATTGTAGCCCCAAGCATTATTGTTGTGATTATAAGTCATCAATTTATGTGGTTATAACAATATTAATCCTCCATTATGGTATCTCAACAAAAGAAAGTAGATTTATATTTAACTCAATTTCATAAACATAAATTACAATGTAGGCATTCACAGGATTCTCGAACTGGAAGAATGAGATGGAGAAAGCAATAAATAGAGAGAGATGGGAGATTTTGAACCAATATGCTTTAGAACAATTATGCTACAAATTAATTAATGTATAATTATGAAGTTTACATTGTTCTTGCCAATTGGCTCATTTGTCTTTTGCAAATTGAAGTCAATTTAATTACAAAGGGATAAAATGTTTCTTTCCAATTTTTCATTTATAAATTGTTAGTTATTCACAATAAGGCAAAGAGCTAACAGTAGTAGAGACGGAAACAATTAAAATTTTCATTATTTTTGTTAACCATTTATATTTGTTGTGTAATTGCATTTTGTATTGTGACTTTGGCGAAGGATAATAGGATTGGATAGGATTATAACAAGACAATAAAGGATGTGACAATAATTGTTGTAACTATTGTGGGTAATTGTACATAAATCAGCTTAAACTGTGTGGAATATTTATTAGCGTTTTTTATGACTTTTACGCGCCCTTACTCTAAAATGCGTCTCTAAAGATTCGTTGGTTTATAAGAACAAACTACAAATCAAGCTTAATTTCAGACACTTTCTTTAATATATCGGTTCCAGTACTTCTTCCATTCCAGTACACGGTTTGACCTTTCCTTTATCTCAGGTGTAAAGTAGTAGACCCGTATCTCATCCGTGAACATAAATCGATCTAAAAATTCGGCTTTATTGAAACATTTTTACGGCACTGTTTTTGCTTTATAGAAGGCAAGCGCGGCACCCATCTTGCGCACAGTTTTTTTTTTCAATTTTTTCAATTTTTTTTTTCAAAAAAAATTTTTTTTTTCATTTTTTAATTTTCTTCATTTAAAACTTCATAGACTCACATAAAAAGTTGAATTGAGGAAACTCTCTGATAAATTGAATTGAATTCGATTAAGGCAACCATATTTAAAATTCTTTCCATTGTGGCGCTTGGACTCCCATTGCTGTAATTGGAATTATGTTAAGTTCGTTTACCATAAAATATTCGGTAGGACCACCTCTGTGATAAATTGAATTGAATTCGATAAATTAAAATACATTTGATTGTACCATCAGGAATCCCATTGCTGTGATCGAAATTATGTCAGGAGGCCTCACTGATAATTTCTTTTTAACAGATTATATTTTTGACTTTTAAGCGAGTGGTAATTGTGCCAAAAATGAAGAAAGGCCAAAAAAGATCACACCAAATACGCTTCCATATAAAGATTACGCTCGCAGTTTCCATCGATTATCGTGGTATTGTTCACCGTTTCTCCTTTAAGGCAAACAACTTTTGGTTTTTGCATCACGATAATGAGACATCTTTGCAAATTTTTTACCGAAAATGTAAGTGATATAAGTCTACAAAAACAACATTATCCTGATTTAACACCGCTGTGAGAGCACCATTTTAAGTCCATTGACCAGATTCAAAGCAAATCACAGGGCTCTTTGAATGCCATAATAGAGGGAGACTATTTGACATGGCTGGAGGAATGGAAAGAGTGTTGACAAACGTATGTTGCATTCTGAAGGGAACACCTTGAACGCGGTGAAATAGTAGACGAAGAAATAAAGAGTTTTTGAATTCGTATTCGTAAAGAAGCTAGTGTAGTAGCCATATAAATCTATTGAGGAATATTTGGTTTAGATATATGTAAGTATGCTCTCAAAATTAGCCACATATTTCTCGGAATACAAGAAAAAACTTAAAATATTATAAGCAATTTAAAATTCAGAATTAAAACAACTCGTTACAATACTTTTTTAGATTATTTAGGAAATTATTGAATATAAAACAAAAAGTAGACGTCTATTTAAATGCAGTAGATTTCCGCTGTAAAGAACAAATTTCACATTAATAAATCGCAAATAACATGTTTCCATTAAACAATTTTCTATAAGAAATGTTTTTAAAAGCTAACGAAAGCTCTAATAAGTAGGCTAAGGCAAGTCATTTTGTAGGAATTAAGGAAAGTTATAATAAGCTTCAAATATCAATTACTAAATAAATATTCGAGAACAACAATTTACCCAGTTAACGCCACATTGCGTTGCCTACATGAAATACCATTTGACCATATGTAAAAGAATTTTGGATGTTAACAGCCAATCTATTCAATGCCTAAAAAAGAAAGATACAAATACAAAATGCGAAAATTGTTCCTTATTTATTTTTGTTATTTCGTATTCAACACAATCTCCTTTTAGCTCGACACACTTTTTCCAGCCCTATTCAAAAGCTTCTATACCCTGTGTTTAGCAGAAACTGTCACACTTAACTTAATCAATCGCAAACTGCGCCTCTTCATTGCAGCCAAATCTTTTACCGCTCTTTTTATTACGCAAAATGCGTCCTTTTTTATAGTTTCTTTACCTCAACGAAACTATAAATTGTCATAATACACGCAGTTGATGTTTTCCGTTTTTTCTTTCTGAAAAAAAAATACGGACGCCATAAGCTTGCCTGCAGATGCAACCGTTTGCCCCTTCTTTGCGCACGATTCTCCCATTCCACTGCTTCTTCCATTCCGGTACACGGTTTGACCTTTCCTTTATCTCAGGTGTAAAGTGGTGGACCGGTGTCTCATCCGTGGACATAAATCGATCCAAAAATTCGGCTCTATTGAAACATAGTCACGGCACTGTTTTTGCTTTATGGAAGGGAAGCGCGGCACCCATCAGCTTTTTTTTCAATTTTTTCAAATCTTTTTTTTTCAAAATTTTCAAATAATTTTCAAATCTTCGGTCAAAACACGATGTACAATACATATCTTTTCGGCTAGCTTACTCACCTTCAGTCGACGATCATCCAATACCATTTTGTGGATTTTTCTCAACTGTATCTGGCTTGGACAGCTCAATTTTCTGACCACTACGGTATTCACCTTGGCAGCTCATATGGCTTCATTTAAACTCTGACAGCCAGTACTTTACAATCGTAAACAAGAGAGCAGAAGAATCTAGCTCAACTCTAATATTTGTTGGACAGACACTTTTCAAATGGATTTACAATTTTTTCCATGTTTACAAATTCACTGAGTTCATTTGATGGCTGGAATACAAATAGTAAATAACGTGGCGCCTTAGAACTTATAACGTAAGGTTTCCACTTTTCATCAAAGAAATTTTTCAAACTACTGGCACCATCCACACGCCAGGTCAGTTAGATTTGGGAGCGCTCTAGTAATTTGTGCTTAAAATGTATGCATATTTATTATTATTATTATTATTATATTTTTAAATCTAAATAATATTTGATTATTAAAACCTCGAACAGATTCCCCTTGATAAATAAAAATGTAATTACGAAAATTTCTCGGGATATCGCGTGACGCGTTCTCTAATTGTTAACCAAATAACAATCCTTAGGCGTATGATTAATTTATGAATTTACTATTTATCATCACACATACGTCTTCATTACGTCCTCTTAATGAGTCCGGTTGCGAAAAATCCCCTTTCAATTAAAATTAATTTAGAACATTTAACACTCCATAATGCACGGACACATATTATGCCCCACACACACTTACGCACACTC
>JAHXMU010000776.1:0-35812 GCA_019455685.1 Philornis downsi | reverse complement strand
CGCATTCACATACATAAACTAAGACACACTCTGTGCATTATTATTGTGATGATCTTAATCTAATTACAGCAACAGCAACTACTACTCCACGCAACTTCACTATTGCACGCTACAATAACTCAGAGTAAATTCATTACAGCATTCCCATTTTTAGCCTGTGGCGCAGCTGCTTAAATATTTTAAAGCTAATTTTTGTACAATAACTTTATACAACCAACCATGCAAATATACACATTCTGGCACGCTTTCATATTCACATGTACCCACACATATACTCGCATGCATACACACACGCTCGCCCACAGAGATAGCGAGTGATGAAGGTCTGGTTACGTGGGGTGTTGATTGCGTCAGGAACGGGCCAAACATGCATTATGTGTGTGCGGTGACTGTAATTAAATTTTATCTGTTTGGCTGTGTGTATGCTGTTCGGTGCCGTCATGTTTGTGTGTGTGTACGTACATGCACATGCTGGCTGCTGTACTTGATTATGTTGTGTCAGTGTTAGCTCTGTTGTTGTGTTGTGTGTTTTTTCTTTGCTGCGCATTTTTGGAAACAATGTCGTGTAAATTTAATTGTTATTAATTACTTTTGTTGGGTTCACCCAAAATTTGTGCCGTCAACATTTAATGAAATTTTAGTGCCGTCCCTAAAAGCGTAGTTTGAGTGGTCGTATTAAGTAGACAAGTTATGAAACTATTAATTAAGATAAAGTTTGATACTTTAGATAAAAAGGCAGTTAAGCAATATTTTCTCATATTTTTGAAAATGTATAAATGAAAATGTAAATGAAGAAAATTCGTAACTTGTTTGCAGAGAACCTAATTTTTCCAAATATAAATTCGGAATTTTTGAATTGAAAGGAAAAATTGCATGAATATACAAAATGGCCTCCACCAGACAAATGTTTCAAAGATGCGAAATACGGAACCAAAACTGAGCGAATGGAAAAATACACGAAATACATTCTTTTTACTTGACACTGAAGGTTTTATGTATTATAATTGAAATGATCCGATTCAGATCAAATATACGGCATTTCGTTCTATGATTTTTTGTCATTTTGAACGTAATTTGATTATGCTTACCTCGAAGAATCCTCCGTCCATGTTGGCAGAAAAAAAAAAAAAAAACTGGAACAGTCGATTTTCGCAAACTTTTTCTGAGGTTTATTTTTGATCAAATAAAAAAGAAATCATTCGCCATGGACAGGAACATGTGATAGACTCGGTGTCTAGTCTGAGGTATGAGGTTGTTGTATAAGAATCTCCCCGCCAAGATCCCGGGACACCTGGCGAGTAATTAAACATGCTTGCGTTTTCCTAGTGGAATACAATTCCTTTTCTATTAGCCAAAACTGGCCGCTTCTGGACGTTTGCTTTCTTCAGACGACCCAATTTGTGACAGTACAAATCCACATTAAGAATTTGGCGGTAGCAGCTCACAATGGATGATTCCCTGCCAGTTTCAACAAATACACAGCAAAACTTTCCTAGCTTGGCCATCACTATCGCCGGCTCACCGCTATTTCTCAATGCTCGATATAGTCGCGAGTGATTCATTAAACTATTACTAGTCGCCTTTAGCTTAAGAAATGGTTCGAGTTTGTTGAAATTCAACAAGCAGAGAGAAATTTGGTTCATGAGGTTTTCTGCGTTAACTCATGTGGCAGCCGAGCATTAAACCTATTTTGGTATTCAACCTTGTGCGAGTGTTTCCAGACGATTTTTTTTCGTGCAATCATCTGGGTAATCGAAACAGTTTAACGGTCTTGCGCACAGCTTTTTAATTTTCAAATCTTCGGTCAAAATACGATGTATAGCACTTTTTTAAATTCATATCTTTTCGGCTAGCTCACTCACCTTCAGTCGACGATCATCCACCATTTTGTGGATTTTCTCAACCGTATCTGGCTTGGACAGCTCAATTTTCTGATCACTACGGTATTCACTTTGGCTGCTCATATATTCTCGTTTAAACTCTGATAGCTTAAGAAATGGTTAAATTTTGTTAAAATTCAACAAGTAGAGAGAAATTTGCTTCATGAGGTTTTCTGCGTTAACTCATGTGGCAGCCGGACATTGAACCTATTTTGGTATTTAACCGATCATCTGGGTAATCGAAACAGTTTAACGATTAGATTTAAAGATTTTCATTACTTTATTCACACTTTCGATACTTTCTCCCTTTACAGAGTGTGATGCATATTTGCTATCGAAATTACCCGAACAGAATAGACGAAATTGAAGCTGTGCACGGTATCATAATAACAAACACTTTTCTTTTGCCAATTTTTAGCTGTCTGGCTTGCGTTTTCGCTTTTACTAAAGAGAAACTGTAAAACATGACGTATTTTTTTTAGTGGTCTCCACGTTTGACGTGGACGACGTGACGTGTGTCATAGAAACACAAAACTCTCTGAGTAGTTTTTTGACCTAGAAATCTTATCTTTTAACTTCCAGCCACACATATCCGATCTCATTTATACAAAGTGGGATATGCATTATTGGAGTCATCTATCGAAAAATTACTGAATTCCTTTCCACTACAATTTAAAACGTAATGATACCAAATCTTGCTTAAATTATTGGGTGCGCAACTAAGTTCTCTCTGTTTTTTTTTTCTTCTAAAAATTAAACTTTATAATGAAACCATGTTAACAAATAATTAATTGAAAGTATTGTCCATCGCTAGCTACTACTTTTTCCCATCTTTGTCGCACAGGACGAATTTCGTCATGGTAAAACTGTTCATTTTTTGAGGTTATTCACAAATATAGCCATTCCTTGATGTCGTCATATGTGTGGAACTGCTGGTCAGCCAGACTGTGTGCCATCGAACAGCACAAGTGATAATCGAACGACGCAATATCAGGATAATATGGCGGATGAGATAACACTTCCCATTTCAGCCTTTCTAGGTAGGTTCCAACGGGCTGGACCATGTGAGGCCGGGCATTGTCATGCTGCAGAATTTCATTTTCATGCATCGCCGCGTATTGTGGGCGTTTCACCAGCAGAGCCCAACTCAATTGCATTAGTTAAAGTCGATACCAATCCCCAGTGACGGTTTGGCATGGTTTTAACCGCTCGTAATAAAAAACACTTATCCGGTTGCACCAAACACAGAGCATAACCTTCATAGCGTAAATATTCGGCCGAGACGACAAGGCAGAAGCAGAAGCAGAAGACCTGGTAGCCCCCATGACTATCTTTTCTTTGGAATGCTGTAACGAATTTGTCCATCAACTGTTAAAATACGATGCAGAAAACCTTTCCTTTTTCATCGCTGAATTAGCTGTTCACAGGCGAAAAACGTCCCTTGGCTTCAACTTGAACTAACCATGCTTTTGAACCATACCTAACGCCTGCAATCGCTTCGAAATAGCTTGGGGGGTAGCTCATAATACTAAGTCAAGCTCTACCTACGTTTGACACTGATACCCGTCAAGCAATTCCGTGAATTCAGTGTCTTCGAAGGTTTTTTGTCTTCCTTCTCGCGAACGGTCGTCGACATCAAAATCACCGTCTTTGAAACGACGAAATCTATCTCGGCACGTTGTTGCATTTAATGTAGCATCTCCGTAATAGTTTTGAAGCTTCCGGTGAGTTTCAGCTACCATTTTCTTCGATTGCAAGAAGCTAATCAATACTTCCCGCACATGGTGATTATTTGGCACAAAATCATACATATTCACACAACTAGAAGAATATGACGTCAAAAGAAAATCACTATTGTGTCAAGGCAGTATGATTACCATACCATATGATATTTAAGTTAAAGCAGAATCGTCTAGCACTTACAGCTGGCGCCATCTGTTGGCAAACAGCGGAAACTTAGTTGCTCATCTAATAAATTATACGTATTTTTATTTGTTTTTTTTTTTTTGTATTGCAACTATCTGAGGTTGCATGAAGCAGATTGATGACAATGTTGAAATTTATTGCGCGATCACTACATATGCAACAAAAATTTCTCAAAAAAATTTTTCTACAAAATTTTTCTACAAAATTTTTCCAAAAAATTTTTCTACAAAATATTGTTACTATAATAAAATAAAATAAATATAATAAGAATAGTAAAACACAGTAAAAAGAGCGATTTTAGCAAATTTTTAGACCAAAAAAAAAAAGAATTGCTTTGTTTCTTGTCCCTCCTTCATATTACATCGCAGTAGGAAAAAAAGATTTCATTCCCCCAACGTGATGGACTTTGACTACGAAAATTTTGTATCAATACTCTTGATACAACATACAATCCCTGAAATGTATGTTGTTTCCTTAAGACGAAATATTCTAATTGAAAAATTAAATATTCATTTATTTCTATCAATGAATCGTTTAAAAATTCTTTTCAAAAATTCCACCAAAATTTGCCTATTAACATTGTTTTTGAACTCACGATTCCTCTTCTCAACAGTTTTTTCTTTTTGTTTTTTTCACAATTGATTTACAGCAGCCCTCCCAGTCGTCCAATCAAATCCTACATCCAGCGACAACGTCCTTCGTTCCCTTTTTGCATTGAAATCCTGAATTTTATTATGTTCATTATTAGCGAAATCCTTCTTAGTCATTGCGCATCAAATCACATCAATAAATTATTTCAATGACATTTCTATTGACAGTCATTCGATGGTTCTGTCGCTGTTTTTTATGACTATACGCGTGTGTAATTGTGTGCCGGATGTCCTTGTGCTCAAGTGTGTATGTATGTGTGTGTGGGTGTGCGGCAGTTTAACAAATAAATGCCTCTGTCTTTTTCGAAATGAATCAAAGGCAGTTTTTTGCCTTTTCTTTTCTTTTTCTTTGGAATCTTCCTGTTAATATTAGAAATTCTTAAGATACTACAAGAGCAACGACAACAAGAGCAAGAAAAATGTCATGACAGCATTTTGTGAACGAACATTCATGTTTTAGTTGTCATGACAAATTTAATTCAAGTTCTATTAATGGTTGGTATGGGGGACAACTAAGGAGGATGAGTCTCTTTGTATGTTGACATATTGTGGGTCTGATTTCCCAAAAAATGCCCCCAAAGCAAATCAATTGATATTGACATCGTATTTCTGCGTGATTTGGAAATTTCTATATTCTGCCTTAGATTCCGCGAGCATAAGTGGATTTCTATGTATAATGACATTATTGGCTAAAGACAAAAGAACGAGGATAATAGTATAAACAATTTTCAAATACCATCTCACTTGAAGGGAGGTTTTATCGTTTTTCTAGATTTAAAAAGGATTAAAAGCCAGTCAAATATCCAGTTACCAATAGAAATATTACAATTACGCAAATGTTGTCGGCGGCAAAGCTAAGATAAATGGGAAAATTGTATAGTATATTTCTGTGGCCTTAGAAATGAAAGCATAAACTGAAAGCAGTCATTGAAATGATTTTCTGATAAAACTGTGAAATTATGTTTTATATTTCAAAGCTAGTTGTAATCTTAGATATAACAATTTGTTGAAGATTCCTTTTAACATTGTCGTCTTACTTTGATGATACTGGAAATTACATGAACCAGAAATACTCCACCATATGCTGGCCACATCCAAGTTGAATTAAGTATTAGTTGTGCTAACGAACGCGTTTCTTTCTCTTTCTTATTGTGCCTTGAGCTACTTTTTTATATTTTTTAGTCATATTTCATACTTGTTTATTAACAAGTACACTATATAATAATAAAAATGTACTATTTGTAAACAAGTGCCGAAAACATTTTAGGTGAATTAAGAATAAATTCATTACTTTCCAACGGATTATTTCAATAAAGTGTATCCTGCGTTGTAAAGGGTGGCGCATAAGTAACGTTAACAGCGACTGTATTGAATGCGTTCTTGTCCATCATTTGGTTTTAACTCGTGAACCAATTAAGATGCAATTGGAAAATATGGGAAAAGATGTAACATATTTAAAATTCTTTGCAAAGACCGTATAGACATCTCCAACTGCTGAGAATGTCGCCTGGTGGAAGTTTCGGTGGTTTCCTCAATACTTGCTTACACTCGAGTAATGGTCACGTCATGTCGAACTGCACGAGGTCTTCCAGCACGCGGAAGATCGCAGACAGCCCCTTGTTACCCAAAGCGCTGAACCAATCGATAAATTATTGGAGCGCTAGGAACATTTCGAACATGAAAGAAATTTCGATATGATCTTAATAACCAAATACTGACTTTCAAAGTAAAATGGAATAACTTTGATTCTTTGTTCTGTGCTGAGTCTTTCCATCATAAATTTTTTAAATATTATTTAGTTAATTCTGTAAAGAGACGAAAAAAGAAGACTTAAACAAAAAATGTATTCACTGATCAAATCTTAACATTGCTCATGCGTCACCCTATATAAAAGCAATTGGTGTATTCTGGATGGCACTGGATAGATAAGATTTCGCCGAAAACTTGGTCGAAAAACTACTCCGACTATTTTCTGACTGCTTGACTCAGTATTGTTTGCGAACGACCCAAAAGTGGACGCCAATTTTCCACCTTTTACAGTGTTTTTCCTATTAAGGCAAAGGCGAAAGCCCAGGCGGTTGAAAATGTGAATAGTTTTTTTAGTCCTGATACTGTAAGAGCTAATTAAGCACAATTTTGGTTTCGTATATTCCGTTTCGGTAATTTTGATATCAAAAAGCACCACTCTCTGGAAGGCCAATTGTCCAATAAGCCGGCAGAATAATGGAAATCGTCAAGTCCAACCATCTTCTAAGCACTGTTTCGGTCGCCCGGGGGCTAAGGTTTGCATAATGAATCGTTTAAACCCCCTGAATAAGATCAGCTAGAAAAGAAGGTTCGATATATGAGTGCCGTATGGAATAACGCAAACTTAGCTCGTGCATTTGATTTCGATTTGCGTATCGCTGCTGAATCGTATCAAAATTGAACCATTTCTGAAGCGGTTGGTGACTGGTACTAAAAATTTTGTTGCTTACGACAGCATCAAGTGAAAACTGTTGCCAAGCCAGAATTGATGGTCGGGAAAGTTCGCCTGGGTGCATGGTAGGATTGGCGGGGGAATCGTCTGCTATGAGCTGCTTTACTAAGGCTAAGGACATGATGCGGACTCGTACTGCCAACGATTGGATTAAGTGAAAGAAGCAATCGCCCAGTTGCCACCAGTTTTGGTTAATAGGAGAATAATTCTGTTCCATAAGGACACTGCTAAGGCTCACACATTAATAGCAATTCGCCAGAAGTTTTGCAAGCTAGAATAAGCAGTTTTTGTGCACCCATTTCATAGCCTGAATTTGGTACCAAGTGATTACTGCCTAAAGAAGTTTGTGAATATCGAATGTCTGGGTTTTTTGATAGGACATTTGAGGGTTTCCATCAGATATTCATAGATAGTCATCATCACCTCACTGGTTTTCCTGATAAAAAATTCGCTTTTAAAGAAGTTTGTGAAAATTTAATGTCTGGATTGTGTGAAAGAAGCAAACGCCCAGTTGCCACCAGTTTTTGCCAATAGGAGAGGAATTGTGTTCCATTAGGACACTACTAAGGTCCACACACATTAATAGCGATTCGCCAGAAGTTTTGCAAGCTGGAATGAGTAGTTTTTGTGCAGTCATTTTATAGCCTGAATCTGATACCAAGTGATTACTGCCTATTCTTGTCTATGGCGAATGATTTTGCTGATAAAAGAAATCGCCTTTAAAGAAGTTTGTGAAAATCTGGGAATATATATAGGTATGTTTTTCGGTAGTAGATTTGAGGGTTTCCCATCATCATCAGCTAAATGATTTTCACCTAAATGATCACCTAAATCATAAATGAATGATAAAAAATTCGCCTTCAAAGAAGTTTGTGAAAATTTAATGTCTGGTGTATTTGGTAGTAGATTTGAGGGTTCCTATGAGATAGGCTTAGATATGATCAGGTGATGGTCTCACCAAATACAGAGCACAACCTTCGCAGCGTAAATATTCGACCGAGGCGACTACGTGGAAGCATGATCGGGCAGCTCTCATGACTTTATTTTCTTTGGCACACTGTAGTGAATACATTTTTTGTCACCCGTTACAAAACGTTGAAAAACCTCGTTCCTTTTTGTCGCTGAAGCAGCTGTTCACAGGCGAAGAAACGACGCTCAACGACCGTTGGCTTCAACTCATAAAGTTTTGAATCAATCCCAACGCATGCGATGGCTTAGAAATGACTTGGCGGTTAACTCCTAATACTGAAGCAAGCTCTACCTGCGTTTGACACGGATCCCTATCAAGCAGTGCCGTCAATTCAGAGTCTTTGAATGTTTTTCGGCTTCCTTCACGCGAAGGGTCGTCAACATCAAAATCACCGTTTTTAAAGCGACGGAATCAACCCAGCACGTTGTTTCATTTAAAACAGCTTCTCCGTAAACGGTTTGAAACCCTCGATGAACTCCAGCCACTGTTTTCTTCGATTAAAAGAAGAATACTTCCTGAAATTGACTTTGACACTACGAAAAATTACACTTTAGCATCCTCCATTTTTCTTAAAATATGACACAGTGATTTCTTTAAAAAAGCAGTGCATAAACAAAAGAATATTAGGGTCACTAGACATACTTCAAGATTGGATCTAACACAATACTAGGACCAGAAATGAGTTTAAATTTGACAAAAATTTAAATTTTGATTAGTCTCTCAAACTTATCTCATTTCAAAAGGGTGTCCATACTAAGATTTAAATGATGACATGTTGCGCCGTCTTGTTGAAACCACATCCCCTCCACATTCATTTCTTCAATTATAGGCACGAAAAACTGATTATCATATCACAATACCGAACACCATTGACTGTTTGCGCTTAAAATACCTCATTTTCACAAAAAAAGGTCCAATGATTTCTCCAGCCCAAAATCCACACCACACAGTGACACGTTGAGGATGCATTTGCTTCTCGTGAATCACTCGAGCATATTCCTCACCCCAAATGCGACAACTCTGCCTATTGACGAACCCATCAAGATGGAAATGGGCCTCGTCATTGAAGATGATTTTGTCGGCAAAATCAGCATTTTCTTGTTGTCTCTCCAATACTCAATTGACGAACTCTCTTCGCTGTCCATGGTCAGCTAGCTTCAGTTCCTGAGTCAATTGAACTTTGTATGCATGAAGATCCAAATCTTTCGTCAAAATTCGCTGCATAGTGGATTTGGAGACACCAATTTGCTGAGCTCGGTGTCGAATGGAGGTGGATGGAGTTTGAGCGACATCATCACGTACAGCTGCTACATTTTCGGTCGATCTACCTGGTCGAAGGCGCGTTGTTGTCTTTACATCACTAACAGACCGAGTGTTGGCAAATTTATCCATTAATATCGTTACAGTTGACTCTTTTAGAGGATTATTGTGACCTCAAATTGATCGCAATTTGCTAGCTATAGCCGCAAAACTTTCACCATTTTGGTAAAACAATTTCACAATGAGAGTGTAGAGAGTTCATTCGTGTAGCGCTCCATTTTTACTAATCTCGTACCTTCTACTAGCAAACAATATCAATTGTTTAAATGTCAAACAATGACGCTTCGAATGGCGCCAAATTTAAATCTTGAATTCTTGTTGGGACACCCTTTTTAATAGTGTACAGAAGCGTACATACCAAATTACAAGTGAGCTCAGACTTTTAAACTGACAATATTTTTAAATATTATAGTTTATTGGAGTAAGAGTTAAGGATAACGCGTTTTGAATGCTCTGAAAAGTTTATCTTCAGATGCCCTTCTGATGGAATAGTTGTTATTGGTCCGTTGTTGTAGTTGAATATCACTTTATTCGTATATCAAAGAACATTAGACGTAACTTGATATCCCTTTGCTACCGCATGGAAGTCTTGCAACCGACTTAATTACCGGAAAATTTTAAATAGAGAAAGCAGCCCTCTCAGTTCATCATACAGCAGTATTTTTATAACTCATGCGATTATTTGAAGTTGGATCAAGAGTTTTAAGCTACTCCCATTTACATAAATCACAATTTTGATGAGAAAACTATACTGTCATTGAAAACTGGTCGTGATTTGATCTAAATTATGACATTTTTAATGAAACAAATACGTGGCGATTTGCAATCCAGAAAGAGGTAACTACCTTCTGCGAAAAAAACATTCACACGTATTCAAATTTATGACTTAATTAAGCAATATTAATAATGATTTCTTTACTGCCCACATTTGCTTATGATTCATATTTTGTGCTTCTTCAACTAATAATTTTAGGAATCCATTTAATTTAGCAAATTTCCATCAATATTCCTTAATTGCACAGAAATTGTACAAAATAATCTAATTAATTATTCTTAGGTATCAAATCTTTGTTATAAATGTATGTGTGGGGGAGTCTGTGTGTCGATTCGTATGAAATGCCAACAACGAGAAGAACAAACCAACACCGTGGCGAGTAGAATCTTAATGGTAAACCCCTCACGCTCTGTTAGGTCACGTTTTAAGCCATAATGAAAATCAGTTAATCACTTTTAACATTTTGTTTTTGTGGTTAGGCCGATTAAACTAATGCTGAATTTATCTGTAGTTGCTTATCTGGATGTTGGTGTTGTTAATATCAATGTTGTTACACCAGGCAACAGTAATTTTTCCTTAGGAAGTGAAAAGTTAATTTTTGCAATAGCAGATGTTTTCGAGAATTCACACATCATCATTCTGAGAGCCACCTCGTCAGCTGATGAAATTGTAAACAGCTACATCACATGGTTAGACACACAGCACGTAGTCAATCAAACAGGTGATATGCTTACTACGGTCGAAGAAGTAAGATATCATGCAAAAACTCTGAAAACAAACAAGTCACCAGGCAAAGACGGTGTCAAACCGATGTTGGTCAAACAGATGACAAACGTATTTTTTAATTGTCTCACAACTATTTTTAACTGGTGTTTAGGCAATAATTATTTTCCTAAAAGGATTTAAGGATGCAAAAATCATTCCAGTTTTGAATCCAGGGAAAGATGGAAAAATAACTACGAGCTATCGACCTATAAGTATGCTGGGTGTATTAGATAAATGATTTGAAAAGGTGATACTATGTAGAATATTAAACTTTGCGCAAGAAAATAATGTTATAAACAAAGAACAATTTGACTTCAGACAAGGCCATTCGACAGTCCATCAAATAAAAAGAGTCGTAAGTAATAAAAACCTTGAAAGTAATAAAAACTTTAGAAAAAGCACGGGAGTAATAATGCTAGATATTGAGAAAGCTTTCGACTCCATTTGGCACGACGGTATACTATTCAAATTAAATAAATTCAAATTTCCAATCAGCTTACAAAAAATTATTAGAAGTTTCTTGAAAGATAGATATTTTTCGGTACAAGTTGGTAATGAAACTTCAACGTCACGAAATATCCCAGCTGGAGTCCCTCAAGGATCTGTCATATCTCCTATTCTATATGTATATTCCATTTATATATCCGATTTTAATATACCGTTAAATCAATCCGTTGCTTTTTATGCTGATGATTCAGCTATCATTAGCAGTGGAAAATTTTCTAATGTAATTATCAAGAGAATGAAAAAAGCGTTATTAATAGCTCAAAAATATTTTGATATTTGGAAAATAAAAGTAAACCAAGACAAAGCTCAAGCGATTACATCTGTGGTCACAACCCATAACAGCCTAAGTCTGTTTTTCAATATTTTCAGTACAGGCGTTTAAAGTTTTGAATCTTCCCTGAAAATCAGAAGAAGGTGTTTTTTGGAAAACTTTGCTACAGATTCCAAGGAAACGAATTTCTTTACTTAGTTATTAACAAAAAATAGTTGTTTATTCTCGCAGTCAAAAGATATTATCGAAAAAGACACTTAGGCTCTTGTGAATTGTTGAACGAAAGAAAGTCAAAAAGTTCAAGTTGAGTTAGGCTATTATTCCAGATTAAATAAAAAACTTTAAGTTTGGAGAAAGACCTTAACTCAATTTATGTTTATCAAAAAACGAAATTGTAATTCGGAATAAGAGCTTAACTCAAGTTAGGAAAATAAAATTGTTTCTTTATTTTTTTGGATTAACGACTTAAGTTGATTTAGGCAATGATGAACAAATAATGTTTATATTTGTTGTAATCCTAAATTGACTTAGGCAGTTATGCCATAACAGTCATTTAGAAAAATAACTTAAGCTATTAGGTTTTTTAGGATTAATTGCCTTCCTAGAAGAGATACAAACATGAAAAATTTAGAGCAAATAAATTTAAACACGCTGAATACGATGGTGCTAATAACTCAATTGTGTCCTAACTCAAGTTAGGCTGTTACGGGTTGTGACCACAGATATTTCCTTTTAATAAATCGCCTAAACGTATACCTACTGAAATTCTTTCAATACAGGGATCAGACGTACCAATTCAAAATTCTGTAAAGTACCCCGGAGATATTTTGGACAAGAAGTTGGATTTTAAAGAACATATTTGGAACGCCCATGATAAAGCACTAAAATGTGGAAGAGCATTATATCCATTATTAAATAAAAAATCGTTGTTAAATGTTCAAAATAAAATGCTCATTTTGCAAAATGTGTATATGTCCGATAATGACGTATGGCTGTCAGATTTGGTTTCTGAAAAGTACTAAAACCAATCGTAGGAAGCTACAAATAATACAAAACAAGGACCTAAAAATAATTCGTAATTTACCTAGAAGATACCCTACATATATGGTACATAATCAATCGAATATCTTGATACCACTTTCTACAGTCTAACTCATAGCTTCGAAGATAAATGTAGATCTTCAATACACGAGTCAATAAGGAATTTCTATAATTAACTTCATTCATTAGCTTCGCATCGAAGCCAATAGAATAGGCTGACTTAAAGTTTCTTTTCATTTTAGAAGGTTTTTTTCTATCTTTTTACCTCAATCTTTAGAATAATTTATATATTTTTATATCGAAATATTAGTTTTAACTTGATGTAATGCTTAATGCAAAAACTTAAACATTGTAAATATTAATTATATTTTAAATTTTGTAACAATGATAGAAATTAAAATAAAAAAAAAATTTTTTTTGAACATCTCCAGCGATTTTTAAAAGCAAAATTGCAAAAAAGTTTTTTCTTTTTTTTTTTTTTTATTTGCTGGAGTGAAAACTGAATGTATTTTCAAACAGAATGACGTGGTTATTGTTGAAGGAAAATATAGTTTCCTAATATTGAAGCCTGCTGTTTACTTGCAATTTTAGCCAAAAACGAAACGTTAAAAGCAACAAATGCTGTGCGTATTTAGGAGGACTAACGTAAAAATAAATTCCGTGTAACTCCTGTAAATAATGTAAAATTTTCTTAAAAAAATTTCATAAAAATTTCAATTCTGTTTCCAATTTTTTACAACAAACGTTATTTTAAATTGAATGAAATTTCTCACAATCACGGAATATTTTTCAAAAGTAGTGTCATTTTGCAATTTCAGTTGCAGATTTCTTATTAAATATGAAATGGTGGACAAATTTTTAAAACAAATTCGGACTGCAGAGCAGAACAAATTTGTAATAAATACAAATTTGGACTCCAAAGTAGAGCCGAAAAAAATTTGTAACACAAATTAAAATTTCAAAGCACAGCTGAAAAAATTTCTAATCCAAATTCGGATGCCAGGGCACAAAAGCTGTCTACTCTACGTAGTTCAATGCCAGAGATCACTTGTCATCCTTAATTTATTCCTTGATGTTGTCTCTATTTAAGGGTTTCATGATTACAAATTGAAACACAATTTGACCAACTAAGCAAGGGATTACCCCAGTTTTCCTATCCACATTTAAGTTAAAAAAAATGTAATAAAATTTTGGTATCAACCTGCGATAATTTTCCATTTTATTTGGGCGCCTAGTGTTACTGTTGCTGTTACTATTGTTGCTCACTGTATTGTTGTTGTTATTGCCCAGCTAGCTTAAAACCACTTAAACTTGTAATGTGCGTACGTACGTCTGTCGCCCGACTGCCAGCGCCCGGGTGTGCGTGCGCGTTTGTGTGAGCATTTTCGTTAAACGCCAAAATATCAAATACGTGTAATTGCTTAGAATTTGCATTAATAAACAATTAAATGATAAAATATCAACACGAATTTATGGGAACTTCTCTGATTGCCGTGAAATTCGAGACATGAATTGTTGATTAATAAATTGGTATTCTTGTAGTTAAGAGGCGATATAAATTAATTTTAATGAAACTATTTGGCGTGCATTTGTGCCTTTCACAGCCAAATTACATGATACATGTTTGACATAATTGCTGCTGCTGATAGTCAACTGCTTGAATAACACGGGAATTGACAGGGTTGCAATTAGTTGATGTGAGTTGAAATCTCAAGGGTGGCAAATTTGAGTTGTGTTTCTTAAACGTGATGTAAAAATTGGTTTATATTAGATATTAAAGTGAAATTTCGGTTGAAGAATTCTTAGCTAAGAATTAAAGTGCATTGAAGCTGCCCCTCAGAATATTTGTTTCCATGCATAAAAACTGTAGTAAACAGAAATTTATAATTTTTGTATGGCAAGAATGATCCGATTTAAGTAAAAAATATATACCTTTATGGTCTATAAAGGTAATTCCATTATGTTTCTATTGTAGAAACTTTCCTATGTAGTTCATAACCAAATCAGAGTACGCTATTCGAGAGTAATGGGTAACCCTCTCATAAAATGAGTAACCCACAAAACACAGTTATCAGAAATGCGTAAATTGCATATGCGCACACTATTCACGATGGTGATCTCATTACGAGCACAACTCACCGCACTTGTTCAATGTGTAAGCGACGTCTACACATTATTTACCACCCATGAGAAATCAGTAACCGCCATGGGTATTGTCCACCATCGCGTGTAATTCCCTCTACGGCTACACATTTCTCCATATTGATGTGCAAATTAACACATCTCTCACAGCCCTGGGTTACCAAAAGTTAACTCATGAGTAGCATATGTTCATTTTTGTTTCAAAATCCGAAAAATTGAAAAAACCCCATTTTTATCGTACAAATAATCGCGGTAAAACTGTTCATCTTTTGCGGCTATCCACGAATCTAGCTATTTCTAGATGTCTCATATGTGTGGAACGAACGGAACATGTAGTAATCTGGAGAATATAACAGGTGGGGTAAGACTTCCCATTTCAGCAATTCTATGTAGGTTTTAACGGGCTTGGCCACGTAAGGCCGAGCGTTGTCATGCTGAAGAATTACTTTTTCGTTCCTGTTCGCGTATAGTTTGCGTTTCTCGCGCAGAACTTGGCTCAGTTGCATTATACCGATCCACAGTGATGGTTTCGCTTGGTTTCAAAAGCTGGTAATAAGTAAAACCGACCTAATTTCACCAAATACAGATACCTTCGCGGCGTTAATATTCGGCCGAGGCGACGAGGTAGAACCATGATTGGGCAGCCGCCACGTCTTTCTTTCCTTTAGATTGCTGTAATGAATCCATTTTCCATCACCCGTCACAATACGATGAAGAAGCCTCTTTCTTTTTTGTCGCTGAAGCAGTTGTTTACAGGCGAAAAAATGACGCTTCACGTTCCTTGGCTTCAATTCATAAGGAAGCCAAGTTACACGCATGCAATCGCTTGAAAATGGCTTGGCGTTTAAATCCTAATACTAAAGCAGGCTATAACTGCTTTTAGCACGGATCCCCATTAAGCAATTCCGTCAATTTAGTATGTTTGACACTTTTTTCGTCTTCCTCCACTGGAACGGTTGCCAAAATCAAAATCACCGTCTTTGAAGCGACGGAGCCAATCTCGACATGTTGTTTAACTTAAAGCAGCATCTCCGTATACGTTTTGAAGCTCTCGATTAACTTCAGTCGCCGTTTTCTTCGATTGAAAGTAGGAAATCCTACATTCCGCATATGACGATTAATTGGCACGAAATCATACATATTCATACAAGCCAAAAGATATGACATCGAAAGAAAATCACTATTGTGTCGAGAGGGTATATTTGCCATACGCCTAAGCTTGGCTCATGATTTTTAGGTTATGGCAGAATCGACTAGCACTCACAGCTGGCGCCATCTATTGGTGAGCAGCGGGAACTTACTTGCACAGGTAATATTTCGCACGTAATGGGAATGTCCAGGCATTACAATGAAATGAAAGTTTCATTAAAATCATAGCTTAATTTGTGTTTCATTGGACTTTACCTTTGAAACCAAAATATGAATACCCGTTTTCGGAAAAGACTTTCCTTCCGAGTGGTGTGTTGTGTTGTGTGATAGTACTTGTTGATTAGTGTATTCTATAATTGTGAGGGACGACAGGGCTACGCTGTTGGGGGAAATTCACGCCTTGGAGGAAATCGCCGAATTTGAGCTAGTCGGCCTCATACAGCGTAGTGCCATGCCGTTTCGTTTTTTTAAGATAATTTTTATTTAAATTATATAAAATTTTAGTATCGCGACAAATTTTAAATGCTCAATTTCAAAAAGATTAAATTGACTTTAGTTCATCGACACGAATTTGTGAGTTTTGAAAAATGTATACGAATTTAAGGCTGTTTTTGTCAAAATTATGATGTTAGGTACAATTAAAAGTGGCCTTGTGCGAGACAGTATGATTTAAGTATAGTAAGAGACCATAGTTATCACATATTTGTGGCAAATGTTAGTTTACACACCAAAAATTAAAAAAATAATGGGCTGAAAATTATTATGTTTGTTGCACAGTTTACTTCTTTTCGTTCGAATGAAAGCAGCAGCTTTTACGAGAAGTATTCTGAATTTTCATGATTTCATCTCCGATTTTGAATATATTAATGTCAAATTTGTGACTTCTTTTAAGTAACCAGAATTCATTCTGCAGTAATTCGTTCTTTTTATCAAAATTTTCAAAAATCATAATCTTTTTTTCTATACTGTCTCTTCAACATTCTTCATTAAGTTTCCCCTTTTCATCATACTATTTGTTGAAGAACGCAAATACTTCATGCAAAATTTCGCATAAAGATTTAAATTATCTAGCACATTACTTTTGCCTGCATTCAATTTATACTACTACTACTATTCTCTAATTATGTTTCGGAATCATCTAAACTAATTATATTTCATTCTTTTGGGGTTGTGCTCCGTGTATACTTAGTATATCAAACGCCCCGTCTGCCTTTTCGTATGAAATGTTAGATGCAGCAAATGCTGCATTACACTGGCTGCAGCCGTTAATGCGAATAGCAGCTACACAGATGTTGTATGCTTCCTTTTCGGTAATATTATTATTATTTTTATTCTTTTTTCCCCCCGCCGTTCACTGTTCGTTCACACAATGCACGATGTGTGTGAGTTCGTTGTATAATGAAAATTTCATATAATTACTTTTACGTGATAATAAACACTATGCACAACTAAACAACGCTATAAACTAACACATTTCAACACATGCACAGGAGGGATAAGGACGAAAAGATAGTTATTCATATAGCTACTTGAAAGCTATTATTGTGTGTACACATATACACATACACACAGTTACACTTTTGTGGTATCTCTTGGATATATTCGTATAAGAGAGGTATTATACTTTGGCACTATAAACATTGCAACATGCAACATATTCACAAAATGGGTATTCATTCACACATGCTAAGAGTGTCGTTGAACAGGGTTGTGAGACGCGGAAAAGTGGGCCCTTAAGAGGCCCCACTTTTTTAACATAATATTTAATTTATTCTTTTCTAGAGAGGGCACTGAAGAATTTATACCAAATTGGCTGTGATATCAAATAGATATTTCCAAACTGAAAACGTTTTCAAGTAAAGGGTGTCCCAACAAGAACGCAAGATTTAACTTTGGCGCCATTCGAAGTGTCACTGTTTGACATTTGAACAATTGTTATTATTTGGTAGTAGAAGGTATGCGGTTAGTAAAAATGGAGCGCTACACGAATGAACAACGCGTTCTCATTGTGAAATTGTTTTACCAAAATGGTGAAAGTTTTGCGGCTACAGTTCTTAAATTGCGATCAACTTGGGATCACAATAATGCTCCAAAAGAGTCAACTGTAAAAAGATTAATGGATAAATTTTTCAAAACTGGGTCTGTTAGTGATGTAAAGACAACAGCGCGCCTTCGACCAAGTCGATCGACCGCAAATGTCGCAGCTGTACGTGCCGATGTCCCTCAAACTCCATCCACCTCAATTCGACACCGAGCTCAGCAAATTGGTGTCTCCAAATCCACTATGCAGCGAATTTTGACGAAAGATTTGCAACTTCATGCATACAAAGTTCAATTGACTCAGCAACTGAGGCCAGCTGATCATGGACAGCGAAGGGAGTTCGTTAATTGGGTTTTGGAGAGACAACATGAAAATGCTGATTTTGCCGATAAAATAATCTTCAGTGACGAGGCCCATTTCCATCTTGATGGCTTCGTCAATAGACAGAATTGTCGCATTTGGAGTGAGGAAAATCCTCGAGTGATTCACGAGAAGCAAAGGCATCCTCAACGTGTCACTGTGTGGTGTGAATTTTGGGCTGGAGGAATCATTGGATATTTTTTTATGAAAATGAGGCATGTCAAGCGCAAACAATCAATGGTGTTCGGTATCGTGAAATGATAATCAGTTTTTTCGTGCCTAGAATTGAAGAAATGAATGTGGAGAGCATTCAACAAGACGGAGCCACATGTCATACAGTCAGAGAAACAATTCAATTGCCTCAACAGTCATTTAAATCTTGCGTTCTTGTAGAGACACCCCATATTTGGTTGGAGTAACAGACAATCCACTAATCATCTACTAAGATGACGTGGTTGGGACTCCATGTCAAGTCCATCTTCAGGTCAATCAACGACTAAATCGGTGCCGTAGGTACTTCATCAATAGTACATTTTCGTATTTCCTCTTTTCTTGAGAGTGTACTGAAGAATATGGACCAAATAAGCTGTCATATCAAATAGATATTTCCCAATTCAAAATCTTTTCAAGTAGTTGGTTGGAGTAACAGGCAATCCAGTAATCACCCACAAAGAGGACACTTCAGACTCCTTGTTAAGTCCATCTTCAAATTTCTGTGTGACTAAATCGGTGCTGTATGTGCGTTATCAATAGTATATATATTTGTTTAAAAGTAGGTTATGCATATGTGAAGTAGATGCCATCCGATATTTCTTTTTTTTTAAATTTTGTATTTATTACAATGTGCCCTTGGACATTCAGTAATATTTATAGGTACATTGGCCTACATACTACTTATATACTAAAATTTTATTTTTATTCAGGAACACTTCCTTGAGTGTCCCTACTGCTATATTCGTCCTGAGTAGCCAGGTCATGTGTGGTTCTCCTCCTTAGTCAGGTAAATTAAGGTGTTTCGTTCATCAGATTGGACGTCTGCTGATTCGGATGCTGCTGAACACGATTCATGTATCTAGCGGATTATTTTTTGACTTCTTCCTTAATAAAGGGTGTTTTCAATTCTCTATGCAATTGTTTGTTCGAGAAGTATCTGAGTGCACCGGTAATGGTTCGCAGTACTTTGGATTGAAAGCGAGGCAATATTTCAAGGTTGGAGTTTGCTGCAGTTCCCCATAACTGGATTCCATATGTCCATACGGGCTTTAAAACACATTTCTAGATTTTTAATTTGTTATCTAGGGATAATTTGGATTTGCGATTCAAAAGCCAATTTAAGGGTCTTAGTTTGAACCCCAAGGACAGTCTTTTTGTAAATATATGCTTTCTCCAAGTCAGTGTCCTGTCCAAATAAATGCCTAGATATTTTGCATCATTTGCTTGAGGTATTTCAACATTATTAATAGACACAGGAGGGCAACATCCTCTCCGAAGTGTAAATGTTACCTGAACCGATTTCGTTTCGTTTGCCTTTATTCTCCATTTCTGCAGCCATTTTGTTATGGTATCGAGACATCTTTGCAATTTTCTAGATGCTTGATCCGGGTTGACGTCAGTGACAAGAACAGCTGTATCGTCTGCAAACGTTTCGATAAGAGTCCCTTCTTCTGTGGGTAGATCCGAAGTGAAAATCAGATATAATGTAGGACCAATAATGCTGCCCTGAGGTACTCCCGCATGCGATTTAAGCCGGTCCGATATGTCTTCGCCGTGTTTAAGAAAAAATGTTCGTTCAGATAAATAAGATTTCAGAAAAATATAGAACGTGGGTAACATTTTCCTCAATTTGAATAATAAATCTTCTTGCCATACCCTATCAAAGGCTTGTGAAATGTCCAGAATGCCGCATTGCAATACTTTTTCGTGTCGAAAAATTTATTTATCAGTTCAACTAATCTATGAACCTGTTCAATCGTCCCATGTCCCTGTCTAAAACCAAATTGGTGATCAGGTATTAGTTTTTTGGACTCTATTATAGGGTTTAATCTTCGGAGATATAAAATTTCGAAGACTTTTGATGGTATAGGTAGGAGGCTTATGGGTCTATAAGAGGAAGTTTCTTTAGGTGGTTTTCCTGGTTTCATCCGATATTTACAACTTTTGTATTCATTGAACCTTTTTCATTACTCCAGCTAACAATGAGAGTGGAGGATTGGTTCTCCTCGCAAATTCTCTTTGCCCTCATGGTATTTGGCGTCATTGGCAAAGCTTTTCTCAAGGTAATTTAAGATCTTATTGGACCATACTCCAAATTTTTGTTTTCGAGGGAACTGTTTTAGACGCGGTCTAATATCAATGATATTAACAGAGTAATTTTTTTGTTTCCACATCGACGACCTTAACAATAATTTCTTGATAGTATACAGGAGAATACAAGCCAAATTACCTGTGAAGTGTAAAGTATTCACATAATTTAAGTAATTTTTAAAACAAATATCTATTACTAAAATCTACAATTTGCAGACATACAGAACAAAGATGTGATCTGCAAGTATTTCAATATACACTGGACCCACACAAATTGGTGTCATAGGAAAGCAATTTGGTAATGTGTGGAAACGCCTCTTGGTGATACATTTGGTCAGTATATGATAATGGGAATGGCGAAATCATAAGCGTGGTCAATTTTGCCAAACACACAATCAAGAACGGTCCAAAAACTAGCCGACCTAACAAAGAACAAACAAAAAATTTGGCAAAAAATTCGTTTATTTTTCGACATAATCTACTTTTAAATCGAAACACTTTTTCCAGCGGTAATCAATAGATTCCATATTCAATAGATTTATTGTAAGAATTGTCAAAGTCCTTAAAATGGCCATCAACCGCAGTCACCACCTCTACATTTTTGGCAAATCTTTTACCATCGAGCAATTTTTTTTTTTTAGAAACAAAAAAAAAGGAAATAGTCTGAGGTTGCTAAATCCGGAAAATAAGGTGAGTGATGAAGCAATTGGAACTTTAATTCATTAAATTTGGTCATCGCTATAGTGTATATGCCAACTGTAGCACTGTCTTGATGAAAAAACACTTTCTTTTTTTCCGAATGCGGCATTTTTTTTCCTTAATTTCATCACCTAAACACTGCAATAAATTAGCATAATATTCGCCTTTGAAGGGGTTTCCTTTCTGAGGATAATCAATAAAAATTATTCCATGGGCATCCCAAAAAAACAGACACCAGGACCTTGTCTGCAGATAGAACCGTCTTCGCCTTCTTTGGACACGATTCTCCAATACCAGAGTCCAATGCTTTCAATATTTCTTTATCTCAGGTATGAAGTGGTGGTTTATAGTTACAAATCGGCTGACAAAATTCAGCTTTATTGCATTGAAACATCTCCAAATGTTTGCATCTGCGTCTGAAACGTCTGCATGACGCTGTTTTTGCATCTTGCTTGTAGCTTTCTTATCTTCAAACCTTCGGTCAAAAAATAATGTTAGCACTTTTTAAATGCCTATTATTTCAGCTAGATCTCGCGCATTCAGCCGACGATTTTTTAATACCATTTTGTGGATTTTATTAACCGTGTCTGGCGTGGAGACCTCAATTGGTCGACCACTGCCCTGTTGTAGTGGACGATTTTTTCCATGACAGCACAAATTAATCTTTTCACTTTATTTTAAATTTTTTGTTTGGTGACAATCACAATTTTAGTTCACTTCTCTCTCTTGCTTTTAATTCCACTTTGTTTTTATATGATCATATGATATTAGATCCAGCTGATCACCGAGATATATGGATTTGGTGACTGTTCTAGTGGATCTAAATGAGAGCTGTATATCTTGTATACATGGTTGAAGTCTTGGATATTTTACATGTTTTACTAAGATCATGTAAAATAGCTTAAGATAAATGAATTACATTCCGTTTGCTTTAAAGTTACATTAAAGTTCACAAATATTGAGAATATTGCAGGTGAAAGAAATTTGAAAAATTCTGTCGTACGATTTATTGTACAACCAGGTTTAGTCCTTTTTACCACATACTGGCAATGCCTGCATTACGGCAAGATTGACATTTGGAAGTCAGATGTTTCAGCCTAGCTGCAAAAAAACTAAAATGTTGTACAACTAACTTCAGATTGTTCGCTTTTCTCGAGAACCTTTGAAGTGAACAGATTGAAATTGCACTTATTTAAAGTGCTAAATTTCTGAACCATCCGCAATCATTTGAACCCGAATTCTGGTGGTCCTGTGAAGGATTGGACGGAAATGTCCATTGGAGAATGCATATAGAAGGTTGGAATTCCAAAGTTGCATCCCGGAACACAGAAATACTTCTATCGTGATTCGGAGCCACGCTACATCTGGTGGCTAATTTCATGATTTTCTCAACTAATCGCTAAACTAAATTTGCGAATCGTTAATAAGTTCACGACATTCAGGCTGATGCATCGATCCCCCGGCTAGGATAGCAGAATTGTCGAAACTGTCAGCACACAGAAAGTGATTCTGACGAAAAACAACCAACGATTACATTTGATGAATATGGTCAAAAAAATGGAATTAACTAACGTTTCCCAATTCGAATCATAATTGAAGTTCGCAAGTATATGTTTCTGCTGGGCCCAACCAAGATTGCATTTATCATGTTATGTCTATAATAAAAAAAAGAAAGAGAAAACACATTCAATAATTTAAAAATCTACCTAAAATGTTTCTTATCTAATAAAATTGTTTATGTGTAAAATCTATTAAATAATAATCTACACTATTTCTAAAAACAAGTAAATTATTTCGTATAAAATTGTGAATTAAAATCTTACAACTATATATAACTTTATCTAAACTTGCCTAATTACATCTCTGCACAAAAAAATATCACATGCTAAACTAAATCACAACTAAATATATCACAGATACATTGCATTTGTTGCATGATACCAAAATCATGAACACAAATGAAATGGTTGCAAGAATTTGATTATTTCTAACTACTCTTCTTTAGCAGTGACCAGTATCCAGATCGTGCGGAAGGCCTTCAACATGATTGGAGTATGGTGGTAAGTTCGATCTAACCAAAGTGATCATATGTAGTTAGAAGTAAACTAGCACTCTTGCATTGATTTTCTCTGTGGACGCAAATTAATAAAAGAGAACATATCAGAAAGTTATCACAATTTGCCATATTACGTCGATTACTCTTTGTTTTTCCACATTATCATTTCAATGGCGCTCCCTGAATATTCTCTTCTTTTAATTGGAGCCCATATAATGTAACTGTTGTTGTGATAATCCCAATGCTCTGTATTTATTTCTCTGGGATTATTTTCTTGGAGTGTTTTGATGATTTTGTTTTGTTTAGATGAATTTAATTTTTGCTATTTCTTGCGTATTTCTGAAATATTAACCCATTAAGAGCAGGTGTAAAAAAAAGAAGAATAAAATAAAAAAGATAAATTTGTCTTAAGCGTAACGATTATAAGATTACAATGAAAAGTATGTAAAATTTTTTTTTGAATGAACGAAATTTTTTAATGTTTTATACAACAATTATTGCATATTTGATTAACATAGTAATGTTCATATTGTATTATACATACATATACATATAATTTTATTACATTATTTTTCCGTTTTTTGCGCTAGTTGAATAAATTGTGTAGTATGAATTGCTAAGAATTGGTCTGATGTTTTCTTACGTTAAAGGAATAAGAGCCTAAGGTAACGAGTGAGGTCTAATGATGGGATCCTTATAAAAGACCAATTATGCCATAAGGATAATGGAAGGCGAGGGTTTTGAGGCAATATCTCTTAAGGACATCTGAGATAGTATTTTCTATGAAAGCTGAAGATGAATGAGTATCTAATAGTTTACACCAAGGATTCTTTTGCACATCTTAAGCAAATTATAACTAAAAAAATAGGGAGTCTATAATAATAATTTTCTGTAATGGAAAAATGGCTTGGCTGGAGAAGGACACGAAACCCCCACCCGACTGTTGCTAGCATCGCAAAGACTCCAGCAGTCCTACCTCTACTCAAGTTCTAGGATACCTTAGAATGTATAAAAAAAATTGTATCTCTTCGTGTACATTACACTGTTCGCCTTAGTAGCTCGCACGGCCTCGCTTAAACTGTGTTATTTTACTATATTTTAGAACTGTAAATAAAGGGGCAAACTCCCCAAAGTATAATCTAGCTCGGCTTTACTGTCGGCTGGACTGAAATCTTTCAAATAGAAATATTGACTTGCATAACGGTGACCAATTTTTTTCCATATTTACAAGTTCACTGAGATCGTTTTATTTCGATAGCTCCAATGAAAATACTAAACAACGTGGCGCCTTGAAACTAAAAACATATGTTTTTTAAAGTTAACACGTTTCACCAGGATGATTTTTTCAAAGCAATGACGCCATACGTCAGTTCGGCTAGTATGTGGATCGGCACCGTAAGATGATGAAAACGAACATATGATTGTCTGAAAGAAATTAAAACTATTCATATATATTATGATACCCTCTGTTGGTGATTTTATTAGAGTTTATTTATTATAAGTTAAATGTTGCCTAAACATTGTTAAACCATCTGGTCATCCTAATCATCAAAGGTTGTGGTTCGACGTAACAACAAGAAAACATTACGAAGAATGTTCTTGCTGTCGCTGTTGTTGTTAGTCGACCTCCAACAAACCTAACTGTCCGTTGTTTGTCTCGTCTGTTTTGTCTCATCATAAGTAGATCAATATGATGATCTGCATATGATTGTTTTGTTCGTCTTATGTATTCACTGAACTTACGACATGTACTAAAACTGGTTCGATGTACGGTGCTAGCTGTTGTTGTTGTAATTGCATTGCAAATTCGGCAATGTAATAAATGATTTGTGTTTTTCGCTAGCCCTCTGCTAGTAACAACAGCAGCATCACAGACCAGTACAAGAAGTCAAACGTTTAAGTTCTGCCTTACCGCATCGTTTAGTTCATTTTTAACTGTGACCTGTTTTGGTATTATAATAAACTTGTACAATTATTTAGACAGTGAGTGACCTGTCTCGGAATTAAAATTTGTGTTATTATTGGACAGTGACCTGTCCCAACATATGACTTACATTTAATAAACGAAATTATTTGTGAATTTAAAAACTAAAACCAAAAGTGTTGTTATTGAAAAAGTGTCTGGCTCGACTAGCATAGCCCTTATAAGAAGTGAAGATGTTTCTATGCCAACATTCGAAAAATTTAGCCTATAAAATTATATCTTCGTCAAGTGTATATGAAACTCACTAAGTGAATCTCTTACTCAGAGCACCAGACGTCATTGTTATAAATAAAACTACGTACGTATTTGTTAAAAAATAAATAAAGCAATCCAAAACACAGACAATATTTAATCTTCAGTGCTTTCTAGTTATGACAATTTTAGTAGTTGAAGTTGATATTAACAGATCTATCGAAAAACATGGCTACTGATTCTGAAAACGAAGCAATTACTCCATATTTGTAGTCTCAGCAACAGTCAATGCAATGGTTAAAAATTCAACAATTTGACTATGAAATACAGTGGGAAGCAAAACTGTCCGGATGTTTTGCATGAAGAAAGTAAGTTAATGAAAAAAAATACAAATATAGGTATATTATCAAATATATGTATTTTTGTATTTAATTGAACATTATTCTAAATTATAAAGCAAAAAGAAAAATAAAAGAAGTTAAAAAAAATGTACTATTCGGACACTTTTGCACTGTACACGAAATAAACATTATCACGATATTGCTTTGTTAAAATGTAACGGTATTTGACCAGTTGTTTTTTTTTTGTTGCTATCTCGTTGTCAAGCTTTTATTGCTTTATTTGTGCATTATTGTTTGACCTGTGAAGTGATTGACTCGATTTTAAGTTAAAAAAAAAAAAAAAATAAAAGATCTTTAAAAATGAGAAAAACGCCAACTGACTTTGAAAACAATGTGATAAATTTGTTGCAAAATAGTTATTCATGCCGTAAAATTGCTGAAAAATTAAATTTAAGTAAATCAACGGTAAATGATAAGCAAGGGGGTCGACCAAGACTGCTTTCTGATAGTGATGCCCGGCAGATTGAACGTTTGCTGCATAATAAGGCTATCAAGACATCGAAAAATGCTGCAACAAGTATTGGTAAGGATGTCAGTTCCTGGACGACCAGACGTGCATTAAATAGAATTGGTTTAGTACCGGGTGTGAAAAAAGAGAAGCCAGTACTTTCCGATAGAAACGTGAAAAGACGCCTTCATTTCTGTAAAACCCACAAAAATTGGACAGTAGATGACTGGAAACGGGTTATTTGGGGCGACGAAATGAAAGTCAACCGATACCAGTCTGATGGAAAAGAATATTATTGGCATGGCATAGGCACATCCAAAAACACCATGCGAAGGAAACGATGAAACATGGTGGCGACAGTATTATGGTGTGGGGATGTTTTACTTGGTGGAACATTGGATCTTTGTGAAACTCCAACGTATAATGAAGAAGAAGGATTATTTAAATATTCTACACAAAAAATTTACCAAATTTTGTTGACGAGAGTGTTTATCCAGCCGAAGAATTCATATTTCAGCAAGACGGGGATCCGACAATGGAATGACCTGCACAAAGCCCAGACCTGAATCCAATAGAAAATTTAGGGGCTATTGTTAAAAGAAAGCTGGAAGCATTTGAAAACCCACCAAAAATTTTTGACGAGCTTTGGGAGAGAATACAACATAAATGGCGAGCTCTTGACCATGATATCATCCAAAAGTTGGTGGAGAGTATGCCAAAACGTATTGAAAGCGTAATTAGAAATAAAGGTCTTTGAACGAAATATTAAATTGGGAACGTTAATTGATTTTCAACAAAAGTGCAAAAGTGTCCGAATAGTGAATTTTTCGTTTTTTAAATATTTTTCTTGAAGCAATTTATGTGAGTTTTTTACTTTATAATTTAGAATAATGTTTAATTAAATAAAAAAAAATACATATATTTGATAATATACCTATATAGGTATTTGTATTATTTTCATTACCTCACTTTCTTAATGCAAAACATCCGGACAGTTTTGCTTCCCACAGTACATAGGACAACGTTCGGTAGAACAAAATTTTCCACCTGCATGTATGATGTTTTCGCCAGCTTTTATTTTCTGTCAATAACGTACGGGGAATTGGCCAATAAAACACAAAATATTTATTATCAATTCATGTTTATTTTACAGTCTACACAGTAGATCTCTTCCGAAATAATAAACTTCAGATAAATTCAACCTTCAAAATAGTTTTCAAATGCATATTCCATAAAAGGCCCTATTTAATTCTGTTGTGAGTGCTTCTTTATGTCTTCTATGCACAAAAAAAGGGTTAAGCCTGGCGCCACCAAACTGCCAAAAAGTAAAGATGTTTCAAATAATTTACTTTCTAAATATGTATACGATGGCTCACAGAAATTTCCACAGCTACTCAAAAATGTTGTCCGTTTTTTTAATGAAATACAAAATACTGTATCAGAACCAATAATGTTTGTTATATCGTTTTGGATATATGAAACAGAAATACAGGGTTATCCGTATAGAGGTTTCAGAACAGGTGTTCTTGTTTCTAGAAACAACAGTTCTCTTAAGAAATTGACTAAATTTTGCGTAATATTACGGGTTATCCAGTATTTTCAAAACCGCCGGTTTGATAAGGCTATCAACTGTTAAATACCTGTCTTCTGAAATGTTGTTTCTTTAGTGAAAGGTTTGTCATTTACGAATACGAGCATGGATTGTTTAGCAACCGAAGAACGCGTAATAATAGTTAAAACTTACTACAAAAGTGGTGATTTAAACGTGTGCACTTTTCGTGCATTACAGGGTGATTATGGTCATCATAATCGAGCTATTCTGCAAGTAATTGGATATATTATAAAAAAATTTGAAGAGACTGCCGATGTAGTTAGGGCTGTGAATCATCACAATGTACACACCGCCAAAAATATCGCTTCTGTTTTTGAAAGTGTGGCGGATAACCCGAATTTCAATTCAGAATGCTATCGTCATATGATAACCGACATTTTTTGAGCTGCCGTTAAACGTTATGAATTGAATGATATGTGGTTCCAAGAATATGGTGCCGCAAGCCACGCAACATGGCTGATATTGGCTTTGTTCCATGAGAAATTTACAGAAAAGGTAATTCTACGTTTTAGTGACGTCAATTGGCCACCAAGATCATACGATCTGACACCGTTAGACTTTTTTTGTGGAGTTACGTCAAAAACCGTGTTTACGCGGATAATCCCCAAACGTTGGAGCATTTGAAAACTAAAGTTTGTCAAGTTATCGCCCAGATTCTGCCCGAAATGTGCGAAAAAATGGTCGAAAATTATCTTGAAAAGATCCAATGTTGCAACCAATCCAGAGGCGGTCTTGATATTATAGCAAGGTCCAAACATTACAATAAAATATAAGTTTCATCGAGATCATAGCTTTATGTGTTTCTTATTTAGCTTTACTTTTGAAACCAAAAAAAAGTGTGACATAAAATTCAATATAATTTTGATTTGGCTGTAGGAATATAAACAAAAATGTCAGTTTTTTATTTAGATACCAGAAACTGATAAAAGTCAAAACTATTTTTGAATTTAGTTTCGTTTCGGCAACGATCCTGGTACGGAAAGTAGAGCAATTGAATGAGATATATGAATCCACGAATATACAAGTCAAATATGGTAATTTGTATGGGAGGTACTAGAAAAGGCGTGGTCATATCTTTGATTTTTTTCACAATTTACCTAGTACTGTAACACAATATAGTTGACGGTACTCTAAGCAATTCCAGGCCACGATTTAGAGATTAAAATGGAAAATTAAATTTCGTTAAGTCGTTTATTTTGTGTGTGGAAACCACAATGGGCTCGGTAAAGACGCACATTTTTGTTTTCAGAACTTAGCATACCAAACGCATGATATACGGCAAATCTGGTCAAATTTGGTACAACCAGTTGGAAAATATGAAGATAAGAAGATGTAGTTGAAAACTGTCATTTGTGTGGAAGATAGCAGGAAGGCTACTTGACGGATGGATAAAAATCAAGGGCCTAAACTCTAGGCAACTACAACCGACTAATTAGAAATGACAGAGAATTGACAGAATTTCGAAAAATTTTTAAATTTGTATGGGAAATATGGGTATGTGCTCTCCAATTTGTTATGTTATCCTTCTCTATTTTAGCAAAGGATTGACGTGTGCCAAATTTGACTAATTATAAACCTATTGGAAGATATTAAGTCAATCATATATGAGTTACGTAAATCGATCAGTTTTGTGCTAGGTACCAGAAGCGGTGAGCCAGTATAGCCCCCGGTTAGGATGTAGGAAAATATTACGCTATGAAAGTTTGCAGGAGGATGCAGTTATATAGTGGTCATAAAGATAATTATAAATGGTAGTCTTATGGTAGTCATGTGGGCGGCAAGAACCTCAGCAGCAAAAATTACTGGACGTTACTGCAGTCTTCTCCGAGATTGATAATAAAACCTCTGATACAGAATTTTTTCGTAAGGAAAGCTGAATGAATGTTGAAAGTCTGCTTTATTGGTTGGTTTGTTAATTTCTGCATATCAGTATAAAGAATCAATAACGCCATCTTAGATGTTAAACGGATAATATTGTAACAAATAAATTTTGAAACTATTTCAGCAGTTTACGAGACACACTGTGGACGATATACGATGACTGGCCTAAACCCTAGGCTTATAATATCTTTTGTATGTTGGGATTTGGGTGAGTGCTGTCTGCAAAGTTGTTAACAGAATAATTTTGCAACAAGTAGATTTTGCCACCATCTAAGCAACTGGCGAGACACACTGTGCGCCACTTTTGATGATTTTCATGAATTCTGGGCTCGTAACAGTAGGAATTTGAATTTTAAAAAACTTGTTGCGTACTGAAATTGCTCTCTTTCTAGAAATCAGTTGAAAATGTGTACCCCCTGATGACATGTAGCATATATATATATTTAATGTTAACATAGTCTTTTATTTGTTATATCAACTAAATTCATAAAGGCCTTCATTATTCAGCAGCCTGACTAAAAGCCGGCTGCAATCCTGCAAGGTAGCCAAGTTATTTGCTTGGGCAGCGAGCAACAAAAGTTATTCATGCTCAAATGCAATAACCCGAAAAAGCTGTACTTTACACAACGTAGCGAGATAGATCTAAAGAAGACAGGCAAAAAAAAATTGTTTACTTGCCACCACAAACGTCAGGCAATCTTTACAAACAGAGACAGACGAACGGGCAAAAGCTCAGCCAGCCAGCAAATACACAAGTTTGTGTGGCAACCAACCACTAAACCGGAATCTACACAATTTGCCACAAGCATTACCACCGCTCATTGCATTACAGTGTAAAGTGTACAGTGGTGATGATGTCAACATTTTGCAATTTACAACATCATAAATTAAATGTATGAGCAATAGCGAGTATAGCATTAGCAGTAGCAGCAGCAGCAGTGGCAACAGAAACATGGAGGTAACTGCAACATGTGCAACGTAAATGCAAGAGTTTGAGTATGCTACTCACAACGTTTGTGCAACACTCGACATTCATCCATCCATCTATTCATTTATCCAGCTATTCATTCGTCTATTCACGTTTTAGTCTATTCAGTCAACATCCAACAATTTCGTAATGTACCAAACTCCAAATGTTATTAACCAAAAAAAAAAAAAAGAGGGAGGAAAATACACAAAATGATGCAAAGTTTAGAAAACCCAAAACCCCACTCATTCTTCTCGCTTCACTTTTTCCTCATTTATGAAATTTAGTTGCATTCATTATTCCCTCGTACATATTAATCCAGTGGCTGGGTTTTCGGTCCCTTCCAAAACAGGCATTTCTCCTTTTTCGTTTTCATTAAAAACTTTTTTTGGTTACTCTGTCGTTTGGCAATATTTGAATTTTTTGTATACGAAAGAATTCCTTTTCCCACACAAAAGTTTTTCACTCGCACACAATTATGTGTTGCATGTTTCTAGTTATTTGCTTTATTTCGAAGCACTCTCGCTCGTCGTTTTAACACAAAATTTTCATTAATTTCATGTTATGATATTACACTCAAGCGTTGAGCCATCAGAAAGGATTTGCGATGATAGTATGGGCAATGCTGGTAAATGTTCGGAATCCGTTTGGACATTATAAGAAGAATAACCTTTGCAACCTAACTGCTGAATTGAATTTGAAGATAGCAGGCCTGGTGTTATAATTCTGAATGAAGAAGGCGCTACAACAGCTATAATGTACAGCTTAATGTTATCCTTCTTGGGATTTGGGACGCAAAAATGTTGGCGACCTCAATTTCAAATTGACGGCTTTGTTTGTAAAAAAACATAAAATTTTGTAAACAAAGTAATTACCAAATAATTTCCAATTTATATGTATCTTGGTTTACATTCTTATGCTGTGCAGAATCCGTTTGGACATTATAAGAAAATTAACCTAACTAACCTAACCTAACTATTGAATTGAATTTGAAGACAGCAGGCCTGGCATTATAATTCCAAATAAAGAAGGCGCTATAACAGCTACTGTAAAATGCAAATGCTAGAGGGTAAATCTGTAAGATTTGGCCTGAAGATTTAATTTGGAACTTAGGTTCCGGGAGAGAGATTGGAGGTTTGGTGGAAGAACTAAGGTTCTTAGCGGGATGTATATACAGGGTTTGCCATATGAGTGTTGGCGATTTAATTCTTCAATTTCTCGGCAACGCCCGGCGCGGGATGGGGGGGGGGGGGATATGCCGCTTCCTGGAAATTTAGTCGCCATGGAGCCGTACACGGGAGTGCAGCGTGCATTTTGTGTCCGAGCGTATTACGAAAACAATAAATCAGTGATTACTGCACGACGTTTGTATCGGCATGAACACGGTTTACACGATTTAAGTGAAGTTCCAAGCGCCAATGTGATACGAAAATGGATCAGAATGTTCGAAACAACCGGCTCAACAGTACCAATTACGGTTCGTGGTCGCCCAGTTTCTGCAAGATCAGCCGACATTGTGGAGCGTGTTCGTGTTTCAGTTCAGCGAAATCCGCAACAGTCAACACGTAAGAGAAGTCAGTCTTTGGATGTCAAAAGAACAACTTTACGACGAATTTTGAAACGTGATTTGCATTTGAAGGCTTATAAGATTCAGATAGTCCAAGAATTAAAACCCGATGACGCCAATTACCGACTTAACTTTGTCAATTTGATGCTAGAGTGGTTCAACAATTTCAGCAACGTGATTTTTAGTGATGAGGCCAATTTTCACCTTAATGGCCATGTGAACAAGCAAAATTGTCGGTTCTGGTCCGAGACTAATCCCCGACGCTTGCATGAACGTCCACTTCACAGCCCTAAGCTTGTCGTGTGGGCTGGGATAACGTCAACCGGTATTATTGGACCATACTTTTTTGAGGACGAAAGAGGGCATGCGATGACGGTTAGAGCGAACAATTATTGCAAAATGCTAGCAGACTTTTTGATGCCAACTTTGCAAGAACTTCAAGGCAATACCTCGAGGATGTGGTCTCAACAGGATGGGGCCACATGTCATACGGCTAGGGTATCCATAGAGCTGCTGAAAAATGTTTTTCCTGGAAAACTCATTTCGAAAAGGGGGGGATATTGAATGGCCCCCACGTAGCCCCGATCTCTTTCCATGCGATTATTTTCTATGGGGCTACCTCAAATCGGTAGTCTACGAGAATAATCCGACCAATTTAGGGCAGTTGAAGAGGAACATTATTCAGGAAGGTAACAAAATACCGAGAACAACTTTTCAACGAGTTTTCCAAAACTAGCGGCTTCGGTTCCAAGAGTGTCAAGCAGCCGAGGGAAGCCATTTGGACAACATTAAGTCTTAAAAATTCCCATGCTTCTACTTTTTAAAAATACAAATATATTTTTTTTATGTTTCGTAGTTTTTTTTTTAATCGAATATTTAAACCGCCAACACCCTTATGGCCCACCCTGTACTTACGGGGGGGTTTCATTATGTAGGAGAAGAAACAGACATCGGCAAGCTTGCATTATGATCGGGTTTTTTTCGTATGTTGAGAGCGGCTGACAAAGTGGTCCGTTTGGCGGCTGGCGGAAAATGAAAACAAGTATCTGGCTGATTTCAACCAGTCGCTGATTTCAGTCAGTTATATGATTGTTTGGAGGGGCCTTTACACAAGCAAATATAATAGTTGATTTTTAAAACTTACAATATTTACAAATTGTTTGATACAAGCGATTCAACTTAATTCAGTGTAACTTGATATAAAGCAAATTTAATTCAAAACAATACAATTGAATTAAATGAACTCAATTCAAAAATTTAATTTAATTCATAATTTAGTATTCGTAATTTACTTTACTTTATCAAATTCATTTTTAAATTCAATTTATAATTGATAATTCATAATTTAATTTACTTTACAGAATTCATTTTTCAATTCATGGGAAGGAAGGATTAACTACGTTCAACAGCTATAATATACAGCTTAGTGTTACCCTTCTTGCGATTTGAGACGCAAAAATTTTGGCAACCTCAATTCCAAATTGACGATTTTGTTTGTAAGAAAAATATAACGTTGTTTAAACAAAGTAATTACCAAATAATTTTCAATTTACATGAATCTTGGTTTACATACTTATGCTGTTTTGTTTAAGATACAAATTTCAAGCATTCTTCAAACCACCGACAAATTTGACAAATTTCAAAATTCTATATTATTTAATTAATGCTTAACTATTTTGCTGGGGTATTGTTAAAATTTCAATATCACAAAAACAAATCCACATTGATTTAGATATTTCCCGTTCCCAACTGTCACCCTGAGATACAGGGTGACTGATGAATATTACCTCTAAAATTTTATTTAACTATAATGAAAAAGTTTTGCTTTACAGCAATACTCTGAAAGAGTTATCCTTCAACTCTATGTGTTGTCAGCAAGATTGTGTGGTTTTTCACAAAGCTACGGCAGTTAAAGCAGAAATGCAGCGAAAATTCTCCAATGAGCCGACAAAAACAAACTCCACTGTCCGTTGGTCTGCAAGGTCTCCTGACCTTATTGAATCTGGTTTTTACTTGTAATGTCATTGAGAGGTTATAAGAGGAAGTGTGGAAAATAAAAGCGAGAAATTTAAATAATATAAAGCAATGCATTCGAATGATATTTTGGTTAAGTACCAATACCACTCTGCAGAAGCTGATGAATACTATTGCAGCACACTGTGCAGTGTACTGGGTAGCGCACGAATCGTTCTACGGAACTGTCTATGGAGACCGTCATTTAAAGATGTTGAAGGAGTCTTTTTTACCCAGAACTGCACTGAAGACGTATCCGTTTCAACAACATTTGATTTCAGCAAGATGAAGGCAACTGCACACATAGCCATACTTTCAAAGCGTGGTGCATGTTTGATATTAAATTTATCAAAATAGAATCTATGAAACCAAAATTGTACATAATTCAGTCTTACAGTATCAGGATATTAAACGCTATTGAAATTTTTATCCCGCTGGCGTGATTTTTCGCCTTTATCGAAGAAAAACTGTATCATATGCCGCATTTCCTAAATACTAAGTCAAGGAATCACGAAACTCACAGTTTTTTTTTTTTGAGTTCAAAATCTTACCTTTTCTATGCCATATAGAGTAATCCGATCGGGCTTATACTTGCGTAGAAGTTACACATTATTAAAGTCATCTATTTGAAAATATAATGCATTTATTTTTATTATCCCTTATATGTTTATATGTTTCCTCAGTTATGATGAAATTTTTCCTTAAATTATTACACGATCACCTATAATTTATATCGCATATGAACTTTAGTAGAGCATATATTGTAAAACAAATTGTTAATTATAATTATCATGATAATTAATAGTACAATATTATTATTCCCTCGCAATACGTTTTTTTCACGCCCCATTCAGTTGCTCATTTGCAATACAACTGTATTTGGATTGGTGAACAATCTGATCTAGAATGAGTTGAGATAACATATAATGTTGCATGTAATCACGGATAATGAATACTCCTCAGTCGCTGTGCTCAAACAAAAAAAGTTATCTGTGAAATTGTTTGGCCTAAATATTTAATTTGGAGTGGTTTACTAGCGAAAAAACGTTGGCGCAATTTGAAACTCAAAGTTGGAAAGAAGAGGAATAAAGGTTATCGAATACGCTGTGCATATTGCGGGACCTACAAGCGTTATATGGTTGATAGTTAGTGTATAAAAGAAGAAGAATTTTTTAGAAAACAAATTATTTCACTCAATATACATCTCTTATTAATATACTGAATCCAGATGTTTCAGTTTCTTAACACTTCCTGATAAACAAAATTTCTCTAATTGATAGTGGTATCAAATTTTATTATCAAATCTATCTTGAAATTCGGCCAGTCGATAGCTTATAGTTGGCTCATATTTTATCCTGATGTGATACTATTCGTTCAAAAACAAAAATTAAAAAAATCGAAATTGATAAGCT
>JAHXMU010000775.1:245327-279213 GCA_019455685.1 Philornis downsi | reverse complement strand
TGAATTTTTGTGCCAATACTGCAAAATATGTAGTTTATCAATCTTTCGTCGTGGGGAATGGGGAAATTCCTAATTTGGCCCCTCTGATTGTTATTCACTTGAGAGTAACCAAATCCCACTGCAGAATTTCCCAAGCAGCTCACGACTTCCGACCTTCGGGGAAGTATTCACTGGTAATGCCATCAGGCATCCGTTTAATGGTAGCTGAAGTGAGAAGACGACTAGTTGAGTTTGAGAAACCTAAATGGTATGCTAACACTGATGCGTCTTAGGCCAATAGGTAATTTCTGTTACTGAAACTCAACTCACCAGCCCAGTAGTAGTTGACAGCCCCAACACTAGGATCGGATGCAGTGGCCCGATAAGCCGTTCATCTTAAAAAATTTTATCATGAAAGTATTATCATCATTATCATTATCAAAAGTATTATGTTTTGGTGCAAAGTGACAACCTTATAAAACAATTGTTTTAAGTTTTAAGGCGCCACGTTGTTTAGTACTTTTATCTGATCCATCAAAAGCAAACGATCTCAGTGAAATTGTAAACATGAATAAAAATTGGTCACCGCTATGTAATTCAATTTTTCCATTTTGAAAGTCTCAGTCCAACCAATATTATAGGGTAGCTAGACTCTACTTTTGGGGGGGTCTTCTCCTGCGTTTACGACTAGAAAATATTATGTAGCAGAGTTTAAACGAGACCGTACGAGCTGCCAAGACGAACACCGTAGTGGTTGACCAATTGAGGTGTTCACGCCAGACACGCCCTTAAATTCATAAACATAACTCTAAAATCGGCGCAGTATGTCCGAAAATAATTGTAATTTAGCAGACTCATTTTTTTTTTTTCAAAACTCAAAAACTACAAACTAACATCTGACTGCATATTCGGATTCAGCGAAAAGTTTTACATTTAAGAGATCAAAAGAGATTGCAATAATAGTAAACGATCTCAGTGAATTTGTAAATATGGAAAAAAATGGCCACCATTATGTAATTCAATATTTCCATTTGAAAGATCTTAGTGCAACTTATATATAAAGCCGAGCTATATTCTACTCTGTGGGATTCTACTCCTTCGTTTACGACTGTAAAATATTGGATAGCAGAGTTTAAACGAGGCCTTACGAGCTGCCAAGACGAAAACCGTAGTGGTTGACCAATTGAGGTGTCCACGCCAGACACGGTTAAGAAAATCCAAAAAATGGTGTTAGATGATCGTTGACTGAAGATGCGAGAGCTAGCTGAAATGACAGGCATTTCAAGAAGTGATATATATCGTATATTGACCGAAGGTTTGGAGATGAGAAAGCTGTGCGCAAGATGTCTGCCGCGCTTGCTTTCAATATAGCAAACACAGCGTTGTGAATATGTTTCAGTAGAGTGTTTGGCGATATTTCACCGTATTAAAGTTGAATTTTTGCATCAATTTATAACCATGGATAAGACTTGGGTCCACCACTTAGCACGTGAGACAAAGGTACAGTCAAAGCAGTGGACTGGAATGGGAGAATCGTGTCCAAAGAAGGCGAAGACGTTTCCATCTACCGGCAAGGTCATGGTGTCTGTTTTTTAAGATACGCATAGGATTATTAATACTGATTATTTTCAAAAAGGAAACCCCATCAACGGTGAATAATATGCTAATTTATTACAACGTTAAGGTTATGAAATTATGAGAAAAACTCGCTTTTATCGAAAAAGAAAGTATGTATTGTTTCACCAAGACAATGCTCCGGTTCACACATCCACTTCATCACGTTCCATATTCGTAAATGGCAAACCTTTTACTAAATAAATAACACTTCAGATGACAGGTATTTACCAGCTATAATAATAATCTTGGGGAACAGAAAAATCATCCCGATTGTTTTCTATTGAAGCTTTAAACAAAGCGAGTGTATACTCGTATTTCACTTATTTTTTCTCACAATTTAATTTAAAAAAAAAAGTCTACCACCATAACAAATTTAGTCAATTCATGGGTCATACTAAAGCCTTATAATTTACATCATCAGAGAGAATATCGTCAATTGTTGTTTATAAATCTGAAGACAAAATATTGTTGGTTCAAAGTAACGTTTTTTCTCTCTCTAGGAATGCACGGGGTTGTGGGACTTTTAGCTTAGAGAACTAAACTATTTAAGAAGCTTTGCATCCATTCGTTGAATTAACTGATTTTCGGGATCATAAGTGTTTGTATTAATATCAAAAAAGTAATCAACAGAAATAACGACATCAGTTGATCTCATTAGAGAAAATATTTCAACTATGGTCAATTATTTTTCAGTAAACTGAAGACGAAATGTGAGTGTTTTATAGGAAATTCTTCATTTTAAAGAAATTTGGGATTTATAACTAAAATCTGAAGCATTAAAGACATTGCGCTTCCGAACATGAAATTAAGTAATTTCTTTTATTAATTTTAATAAAATATGTACGGCACAAGTATGTAGATATCATCTACACGATGGATCCATCACTTTTTTTCTCAACCTGATGATAAAATGAAATCGAGGCAACAAAAGTTTTCTTAATTTCAAGGAAGTTTTTACCTCAAAACGCGAATATGGACTTTTAAGCAAAATGCTTTATACTGATATTAAAAAGTGATCTTTCGTGTAGGGAAAAATATTATTACGGTCGGTTCTTTGAACTTTAATTGAAGCTCTAAAGGAAGCAGTTTTACGTTTTGCTCGAACTATTCTTGAAATATTCAAAATGAAATGGAAAAGTCTATAAATGTTAAAAAAAAAAAAATGAAAAAAGGGATTGACTCACAACCAGCGTTATCGCTGTAATTTGTTACGCTTGACTATGTTGGTGTCGGTAAGCAACTTATGGTTCCGCTTAAGTCCTAACTTAGCATTCAGCACTACATAATATGAAATGTAAAACCAGCCAGATTTTGTTCCAAACGAGTTATTGTTGAAACAAATACATTTGTTTTGTTCTCGTTTACCACCAAACTTGTTTTTGCTGATTCCTTCACTATGCTTGACAAGGTTGCAGTAACATTTCATAGTTGTCTGATAATGTCTGCATTATCATCATATCCAATGTGAGTGTATAAAATTTAAATATTATTTGTATGGTTTTTTCTAGTCCATTAAGTGAACTCTAGTTAGTGAACCTAAGTTTACTGCAAGGTTGCAGTAACATTTCATAGTTGTCTTAAAATGTCTACATTGTCATCATATTATATTATTATTATGTCTGGGTTTTTCCAGTCTAATAAGTGAACTTTAATTAGTGAAATCTAGGTTACTGCAAGGTTGTAGTAACATTTCATAGCTATCTGATAATCTCTACCTATACATTATCATCATATCCAATGTGAGGGCATAAAATTTAAATATTATTTGCATGTTTTTCCAGTCTATTAAGTGAACTCTAGTTTACTGCATGGTTGCAGTAACATTTCATAGCTGTCTGATAATCTCTACATTATCATCATATCCAAAGTGGGGGAATAAAATTTAAATATTATTTGTCTGGGTTTTTCCAGTCTATTACGTGAACTCTAGTTAGTGAACTCTAGTTTACTGCATGGTTGCAGTAACATTTCATAGTTTTCTGATAATGTCTACATTGTCATCATATCGAATGTGGGGGCATAAAATTTAAAAATTGTTTTTCTGATTTTTTCCAGTCTAATAAGTAAACTCTAGTTAGTGAACTCTAGATTACTGCAAGGTTGCAGTAACATGTCATAGCTGTCTGATAATCTCTACATTATTATCATATCCAATGTGGGGGCATAAAATTTAAATATTATTTGTATGGTTTTTTTCCAGTATATTAAGTGAACTTTAGTTTACTGCAAGGTTGCAGTAACATTTCATAGTTGCCATATAATGTCTACATTGTCATCATATCCAATGTGGGAGCATAAAATTTAAAAATTATTTTTCTGAATTTTCCCAGTCTAATAAGTGAACTGTAGTTTACTACATGGTTGCAGTAATATTTCATAGCTGTCTGATAATGTCTACATTGCCATCATATCCAATGTGGGGGCATAAAATTTAAATATTAATTGTATGGTTTTTTCCAGTCTATTAAGTGAACTCTTGCTAATGAACTCTAGTTTACTGCATGATTGCAGTAGCATTTCATAGTTGTTTGATAATCTCTGCATTATCATCATTTAAAATTTAAATTATTTGTATGACTTTTCCAGTCCAATAAGTGAACTCTAGTTAGTTTCCTTGCGTCAGGTGTGTTTTATTATAGCAGATTAGTTTTGGAATTTGAACAAACATATGTTATTTTCTACCTTGTTAGTTGGACAGCAAAGATTTGTGTACAATATGAACTGGTAGAAATTCAACCTGACCATAGCATAAGTATTTTAACGGCGATATTGATATTAAATATCGGTCTACAAAATCTCAGCAAATTTAAAAGTTTTCCTTTCTAACTTAACACTCATTTTGGCAGCTAAATAACTGAAGTTATTGTCCAGCTACGAAAGCAAAATTTTCAAAAAAATCGGCCGCTACCTTCCCTTCACAACTTACAATTCGCATAAAATCACATATCCACACAGTTAAGGAGTCAAAATCAGGTCGTTTTTATTATTGGATTTATCCCTTTTTATGAATCTACCTACTGTGCCCAGCAACACGTCTATCAACAACATGATGCCAAGCGCAATGTTTATAAACATTTGTTTACAACGATATCAACATTTAAGAGATGAGAAAAAATGCAGTTTTAATAATGATCGAGAGTAAGAGAGATAGAACAAATAAATATTAACAATTAGTACATTATAAATAATTAAGACAATTCGAAGTGATGGACAACATTTTTGTGTGTGTTTTGTTCGATGAACAGGGATTCATCCGATCGTAAATGTATTCAGTAAATGATTCGTTATCTCCAGATTATTTCTTTTATAGACTCCCCAGAAGTATTTTTGTGATTTTGGTTTTGTTTTTGATTTTCTTTTCCGTATGCACTGCTGCACTTGTTGCTACAACATCGATCCTTAGAAATCATAGTATATGGTAGCATATCATAAATCGTGTAATAATAATAATATATCATAGATGCATATATATAAAACATTGAATAACTTAAAGCTATCATTCATCATAAATTTATTTAAAAACGTGGTACACCACGGGGCCATTGCATTTGACATTCAAGTGAGCTTTAGAAGTGGCGGTGCCCAAAGGATTTGTAGCCGTGCAAGCGTAAGAACCAGCATTTTCTAGGGAAAGAGATAAAACGAAAATACTATGATTTCCTTTCAAAAGACTTTGCTTACCTGGATATGCGCGTGGTATGGTTAGACGACAAACACCATTCCTGTATTCCACCAAATGTTGGTTGCTATTCTCCAAACTGTAACCATCCTTGGTCCACACTACATTCGGTTGGGGATGAGAGTGAACGATACATTCGAAACGAGCAGTTTGCCCGGCAACTACAGCATGATCCTTCAAGGGCTATTTATGAAAAAGGGAAAGGCAACTCATCGAATCCAGCTGTCATATTAACATTTCAACTTACTGTAATGAATATGGGAGCCTTTTGCGTAAACTCTTCACGGTTAAAATAATCGGGCATATTCTGTCCGTATCCTTGTCCTGTGAATAAATTACCGGTAAATGGTAAATGGCCTTTCATTAGTTTACATTTTTTGTTGATGGTCTTTATAACAGCTTGGAGCTTTGTTAGGCATTACACTTACAGCTTTTAAGCAATTTCTTGTTTCTTTTTTTTTCTGTGAATTAGCAAGCAGGCGTTTTTGAAACACTTTACAACACTGATCATGCAAACACTTAATATTTGTAAGGTAATTTTAAACATTTCAAAAAAGAAATAAAAAAACTTACACTAGTTTTAAATAACAATAACAAACACATCATGCAACAATTTTATTTTTGAGTTGGCTTTGATTTCAATAATTTTCAATGAATTTGATGACCATGAGACTGTTAAAATTTTCAGGTATTGCATATGGTATGGCGATACGTATTAGATTTACATATGAGTTTATATAACAACCTCAAGTAGATGAAATACTAAAAGTTATTTACGGAAACTTTCTAGTATCCAGGTGTGATACTCTTCAATAAAATATTCTCACAAGGTCATGTTTTGTGTGAAAAGAACTTAAATAACTTAGGTTATCGTGTTTTGCATAAGTTTTTCCATAAAAGTATAGGATATTAAAGAAGAAGCCATTATCGGTAAATTATCAGGAGATTATCATCCTTGCAATGCTCTTGCTGGGAGTTCTACTTAGAACACTCGTTGTACAGCTGCAATTTATTTCTACAGACAGCAAATGTTTCGGTAATTCTGCCCGATGTTGTCCGAATTGAGTAAAAATATCCTCTGATCTTCTTTTTCATATCCCCAGCCGTATTTAATAAGTATTAATTTGATGTAATCCTAATAATAGTCAATTTTAAGTTTTAAAAGATCTTTTCCCTCCTCCTTTTGAGTATTGCCAAAAGACAACACTAAAATTGCCAGCCAGCTGAGTAAAATATTCTACAATTTTATTAGGCGATTAATTTCTATAAGGGTTCTTGAAGATAAGAGTCTTCCGTCTTGAATTTCCATGCGACCTTTTAGTATTTGTTTTAAAATAAGTGGAATTGCATTAAAAGTGTAAATTTTTGACTAAAAATGTTTACAAATATTTAGCGGACACTTTGGAAAGTCCGTTTTTTCCTTTCTTTTTGAAACAATATCGAGAATACTGCATTGATATCGATATCTACTAGACCAAAATACTCTGCAAATGGCTTGCAGAAAAGATTCTATTGGAAATTGTCGGAAATGAACATCCTTCATCTATTTACATCCATTTAGACCTTTCGATAATAAGGTTAACTAAAAGGTATATAAATAGCATCTATTGTGAATGAATATGGGAGGAGAATAAGATATGGGAGAGCTTCACACATTCAGTGAGTTAACACGTTTAAATTTTTAGACTCACTGAACAGAACCTACTTATTAATGGCGTCTGTTTGAGAAGCTTTTATTATACTTGTTGATTAGTCGTCTACTTGAAGTGTTCCTTTGATACATCGATTTCACGCCGCTCAAAGAAACATTTGATGCTTGCACTGGGGCTCGAACCAAGGATCATATGCACGGTAGTCGTGTCATGGCCGATTACCTTATGATTTATTGTGATTTTATTCTAATGTGGATTTTGACTTATAATAATGATTTTTAAGAAATACACACTGGATTAAAAGGCAGCGTCATCACATTTCAAATAACCTTTTGTGGCGTCTCTTTCGCCGTATAATTTCGACTTGTTAACATTCATTTAAAAACGAGGACGAAAAAGATCTTTGTAAAATAGAATATCGCAGAATATGTATTTGCAAAACTTTTACGTAAGAAGTTAGCCATTTTCATGAACTAATTCTTAATTTATTTAAACATAACTTAAAGGGCTTAGGGTTTTTTAAGTGCAGAATGTCTTCTTCAACAACTTCTAATGACATTTGTACTATTTTGTCACCTATTTTAGTGAAATTTCCTAGGAGAACCTATCAATTTTAGCGAAATTGTATAGCAATTCTCAAAATGGGGACAAAAAGGAATCCCTAAAATTCGAAATACATCACTCGAATATTTTTCGAAAATAATCCTTGTGAAAACTCACAAAATAAACACGTGCAATGACAAGAAACGGCTCATTACAATGTTTTTTTATTGGTTGTTTTATTCTTTCCGGACAACATTGGGTAAGAGTGGCAAAACTGTGGCAACTCTTAGAAAACAAGTGTAGTGTAGTGTTAGCATTTGCGGAAGGAATCATCTATCACCAAAAAATTTGGTTGTACGCTATGCAAATAGAAAAATTTCTTATATTTAATTTCTTGTAATTTTAATTTCTTGCAATTGTATATTTTCAGTAATATTTTCTAAGGCTTTTGATAAGATATCGCATCATGTACTGCATTTTAAATTAAAAACGATGGGATTCCACTCAATATTTTTAAAGTGGATAAAATCATATTTAACCAATAGTTGTTATTGAAGGGATTGAATCCTTTTCAAGATCGTCTTCCAATCTACGATTCAAAATGCTTATTACTTGGGTTACAGACATTAGAATATCGTCGTAACTTAAAGACAGCGCTATTTGCTTTTAATATAATCGGAGGTTACATAGACTGTTCTAATCTTTTGGCACAGATTCCATTTTACGTTCCACCTACGTCTCTCCGGCGAACACATACTTTTGCTATACCTCGGCACTTTACTTCTTAAGAAAAAAACAGTACTCTGAATCGTGGATTTTATATTCTTGATGGAATTAATGAATATGCCTTGAGTCAAGATTCCAATCAATTCATAGAGTTTGACTCATCTCAATATTTGTTTCGATTATATCTCAACAGATTTTTAAGATTAAATAATTCTATTTTAAATTGTTTATAAATTGTAAAGGTTGTCCCAACAACAACGCAAAATTTAAATTTGGCGCCATTCGAAGTGTCATTGTTTGACATTTGAACAATTGTTATTGTTTGCTAGTAGAAGGTACGAGGTTAGTAAAAATAGAGCGTTACACGAATGAACAACGCATTCTCATTGTGAAATTGTTTTATCAAAATGGTGAAAGTTTTGCGGCTACAGTTCGCAAATTGCGATCAATTTGGGGGTCACAATAATGCTCCAAAAGAGTCAACTGTAAAGAGATTAATGGATACATTTGGCAAAACTGGGTCTGTTAGTGATGTAAAGACAACAACGCGCCTTTCACCACGTCGATCGACCGAAAATGTCCCAGCTGAACGTGATGATGTCGCTAAACTCCATCAACTTCAATTCGACAGCGAGCTCAGCAAATTGGTGTCTCCAAATCCACTATGCAGCAAATTTTGACGAAGAATTTGCATCTTCATGCATACAAAGTTCAATTGACTCAGGAACTGAAGCCAGCTGACCCTCGGCAGCGAAGGGAGTTCGTTAATTGGGTATTGGAGAGACCGCATGAACATGCTGATTTTGCCGATAAAATCATCTTCAGTGACCAGGCCCATTTTCATCTTGATGGTTTCGTCAATAGGCAGAATTGTCGCATTTGGGGTGAGGAAAATTCTTGAGTGATTCACGAGAAGCAAATGCATCCTCAACGTGTCACTGCGTGGTGTGAATTTTGGGCTGGAGGAATCATTGGACCTTTTTTTATGAAAATGAGGTATGTCAAGCGCAAACAGTCAATGGTGTTCGGTATCGTGAAATGATAACCAGTTTTTTCGTGCCTAAAATTGAAGAAATGAATGTGGAGGACATGTGGTTTCAACAAGACGGCGCCACATGTCATGCAGCCAGAGAAATAATTCAATTGCTGCATCATCTTGCGTTCTTGTTGGGACACCCTTTTTTTATAAATAAGAGAAAACCATTCTCTCATGTTGCTAGACAATTTCTCTTCCATTATAATTTCGGCGAGTATAAAGAAAATTCGAACATTTAGCATTGCCAGAACGGGATTTTACACAATTTTAAGTACGCTTTTTTTCTTGGTATACGAGTATTCAGGTGTGGAGACAAAAAATAAGCTGTCTCGGCATATCTTGATACATTTGATACATTACATATCATTGACTTCTCGTTTGTTTTTTTTTTCTACTCGCCGGATTTATAAAAACACGTTTATTAATTATTGTTCATTAATTAATATAAGCTCTTTCATAGTAGCAGCCTTATGTCAAAAATGAGTACCAGGCAAATTTCACTGCTTTTCCATATTGAAGTCATATTGCCAGATGGAGGAAAAGTGTTAAAGGCAAGATATTTTTCTGACTTCTTACAAGATATCGAATATTTTTATTGGTGGCATAATGAAATGACAGTCTTATACATTCTCATATAGGACTAGTTGATATTAATTTTGATTCTGAGATTCCGATTTCCAAAATCCTTTCGGATTGCTTGAGCAAGGCTGAAATATTGCACGAAATGCCTCATCCCAATGCTACCTATAGGAAAATGGATCAGTATTTCTTCAACGATTTCATCGTTTATTCAGTATGAAAGAAGCACCCCGACTCAAATACTATTTTAAGGACCTTCATAACTATGGGCATGGTTACTGAAAAAAACAAATTTGAACTGGAAAAACGGGCAATGTCGGTATGATAAGAGATCATTTTTGGCACACTTAGATATTTGAAAATGAATCAGCTTACACGCTAAGTCCAAAAGTTATCATAAGTGGGAAAAAATTGAGCCACTGGGAAAAACAATGTTTATGTAAAGACTGATGTTCAGATCGTTCAGGACGTTCAGAAAAATTAACCTTACTGAAAAAGAGAAATTTGAACTGGAAAAACGGGCAATGTCGGTATGATAAGTGATCATTTTTGGCACCCCCACATACATGGAGATGAGTCGGCTTACACGCTAAGTCCCAAAGTTATCACAAGTGGGGAAAAAATTGAGCCTTTGGGTAAAATCCCGTTTATATAAGGGCTGATATTCAGAACGTTCAGCACGTTCAGAAAAATGAACGGACTGATGTTCAGAGCGTTCAGCGAAATGATCGGACTTGTTTGTTCTTAGAACCCACGTTTGAAAATTCTTAGTTATAAATCCTAAATTTATCATCTCCACTGCAATTGAGACGTTTACATGTTAAGGTCTCAATTGTCGTGAGATTGAGTGCTTTAGAGCAAGCTTTATGTCGACTGATCTATTAGAGAATTTGCTTGATTTGCTCAAGTCAGTTCTGATTCTCCCCCCCCTATACATGTAAGACCAGTTTGCTTTTAATCATATCATTCATGTATTTCCTGTAAGGTTTGATCTTTTAAATAAATTCTGGAAACGAATGCTAATCCTCGCTATTTTTTATATTTGATAATTCTCTTGAGGTAAATATATGTCAGAGTGAACCCGTTCCTGCCGAACCATATATTTAATTTTTGGTCCTTCGAGCCGGATTATGTTCAAAACGTTCAGAATGTCCGCAAAATTACCCTCTTTTCGGTATTTTTCTAACACTTTTACTATTTCTTCGTTGACTAAAGCATTTGCAGTAACCGCTCTAATTCAGTATGCGCTTATTGAAAACGACTAAAAAATAGTTCATAAATATTCAATAAATTTTAACGAATACAACTCCATCATTTTCAATGGAAAATCAGATAAGTTATCACTTTATGTATGAGATGGAGGGTGTTTCTGACATGTCCACTTATCGGGTCAACAGGAACGTAGCCCATTGCTCTAAAGATCAATAGTGTAACAAAGTGGCGACATTTTTTCAACAGGAATAAATTTGCGCTTATAAGGACTAAATCTTGTGCTCAAATTTTAATAATTTATTTGATAATTAATTCGTTTCGGTAAAAAATAATTGATTCAAGATGGAACTATTCATACTCTTTTTAATGATAATGCGCTGCTTGTGGGCATGATTAATAAAAAATTTCCAAAAATATATTTCAGTAGATATTTCGTTGGAAAAACTACCTATAGCGATGTGTTATGTATGCGAAGAGGACATTCTGGCCACTCTCCCTTATCTTAGGACAAATTGAGCACGTCGTCCATAACACTGTGAACGACAATCTATTGTGGAGGGTGTAAAGCTAAGGCTTTTAGTGTCTGTCCAACTGATTACTTGTTTTCCCAATCTAACGTTTATCTATTCACTATCTGTGGTGGAAAATAACGAGCCTTTCGGAACCGCGAGTATGATAGGAGAATATAATATATGATTGGACATTGGACAAATCGTTTGGAGGAAGATTTGTACATTTAATGAGGATTTTGGGATAAAGGATCATAACATTTTATTGAAATGTGGTCTAGATTTTTGGACAAATGTAATGATTGTAATGTAAGTAAGTCTTTGTATTATTTTCTATGGCATTTTTGGGAAGCTTTTCGAATTGATCTCTTGGTAAATTTTATTATTAAATACAACATCAAAATTCTTCTCTTTGATTCATTACTTTCTCTTGTGTGTGTTATTACAACATCTAGCGGGTGATGGATAATCTGTGGATTACTGCAACAAACCTGTTGAGGGTAAACTACTCAAATTATTCAAAGAATCTCCACTATGTAAGCGATCAATGTTAATATCGATCGTCTGGGTGTTGGGCAGACTGTAACGCTTCTTTAATCTGTTTACAGCGAACGAAGTGGCTTTTGGTGTGACCGATCGAAATGATGATGAACCTCCCCGATATTTCACCGCATCACTGTCCGAATAGTAGCCAGCTTGCGTTAGATATGTTGGCACTGGCGATGGCGTGACACTGGTGCGTTCATGTTGTACTGGAATGATCAGTTCACGACCACCAGCCAGAGGATAGGGTGACCTACGTCCCGTCTGTTTTAACGAAACGTTTTGTTGAGAGGGTAACGATGAGCGTGATTTATTCCATTGTGTGGCCACAAACTTGTGACCCTCACCGGGAAATAGGATACCGAATTCATAACCGAAATCGTATTTAAAATAAACCAAACCGGTATTAGGATCAACACACTTGGTACCTGTTCCGTGTGCACACATTACATGGTAGACATAAAGGTGGACAGTGTCACGTGGTTAACAAGTACAATAAGAAGAAGCATATAAAGTCGAAATAAAATTGTAGATTATAACTTATTGCTAATAAATGAGGATGGGTGGGGGTTACATTGGAAATTTAAAAAAAAAGAAAAAAAAAACAAAATCAAGCAATAATTTTGAAAATTCCAAACTAAAACAATTCAAACCAATTGCTTTCCTGTTAAGGATATTTCACAGGAGATTTCACATTCGCTTTTGTTACCAAATCCTTTGAGCCATTATGGATGTTAAGCTTGAATTTTGTTTGTGTAGCATTGTTAGCAATAAGTTTTAGGAAATATAATTTTAGTACTTTATCGAAAGAGAAAGAAAGCTTTTAGTTTATATTTGGTACAGGTTGTGTAAGGTTTTGTTTTGGAGTGAAACGTAATTATTGTTGTTATTAAATTTAATTTAGTTTAAATATATTTATAAAAGTAAGATATAGAAGGTATACATTTATAGTACAAACTGTGTAAATAATAAGTATACGATATAAGTATTCGGCATACATATATTTTAGTACTAACTGAACAACGATAATAAATAAAAGAAGTATTTATAGCATTTACTTCTGACACCCATATAGTTTCAATTTAATTCTGTGTAGATATTGGAAATCTTTCTTTTTACTTAGTGTTAAATAACTTATTTTCAATTAGTCTAAAATTGGGATATCTTAAAGTTAGTAGTATAATAACAGCTTTCAGGTTTTACGAAAGTTTTCAAAACCATTTTAGCTGATTTCTTCTCAATAATGGCAAAAGTTATTGCAAATATGGAAAATTTTTAACTTGAGTAATTTTTGGCACCAAAACTTTCACATAAACAAACATGTTTATCCCAGACATTTTAAATAAATTTATCTTCAAAATAAGTTTGAGTTGCAATTGCTAGAATGTGCGAAACAACTTTATTACTCAATATCAAGTTATTTAATTTTCAATAATTTTTCTCTCATATTTTAAGAATTTCTCCGAACATTTTGAAGATCTTAAACCCTTTACAGATTTTGTAGTACTAAAAAATGAACGAATTTTATAGGAATATAAAATAATCTTGAGTATGAAATCTTGGATTCAAATGACTGTGTTAGTTTATGTATGTAGTTTTAAAAAATTCAATTTTTGAATTTTATTACAAACATTTAAAAAGCTGAAAGTTTGTTTTAGTGAAGAAATAACACTAATATTATTATTCGCTCTTAAAACTGGTGACATTTCCGGAAAATGCGCTTCAAAAATGTTCTGAAAATTGTATTAATCGTTTTTATCTTCTTACAAAGACACGTAGCAGGGCTAAATAAGGGTTGCCGGTCCTAAACAGATTTGTCAGTAGGGGAACACCCTAAGGTGGTGTTCTATCTCCCCTACTATGGAACCTCGCACTGAACAGTATTCTTTTCTCTTTAGAGGAGGCTGGTGCCAAGGGTGCCACATACGCAGACGATGTGGCAATAGCAGTTAAGGGGAAGTTTATGGGAACACTCAGAGACATCCTTTAAAGGGCCCTTCTCACTGTAACGTTTTCCCCGCCCACGGAAAACGGCCTCGGAGTATATCTAAACAAGACCGAAGTGGTTCTGTTCGTCGGGAGGTACAACATTCCACCTGTGGATTCTATTTTCTTGGGAGGTACTGAAATTCGTTTTGCGGATTGTGCGAAATACCTTGGTGTAATATTGGACAAAAAGCTGACTTTCAAACTCAATATTCTGGACAAGGCGAAAAAGGCCACAGTAGCGCTGTATGGCTGCAAGAGAGCAATATTGAAACAATGGGGATTAAAGCCTCGCATTGTTCACTGGTTGTGTACTGCAGTAGTAAGACCGACAATCTTATCGTCTGGCGAAAGGTTCTTGAGAAATCCACACACTGTAGGATACTGGATAAAGTCCATAAGATAGTTAGTCTATGCATTACTGGTGCACTCCGCAACATCCCATCCGATGTACTAAATGTAATTTTGCATTTACTATCCCTGGACATGATTAGTATGCAAACTGCCGCAGCTACGGCAGTAAGACTAAGAGAGCTGGCACAGTGGTCAAACAGTGGTTATGGTCACAGTGTGATCCTTAACATGGTGTCTGACAACTGGCACCATAGACCACACTATGACTGAACCACTGTTCGACAAGAAGTACCATATACTTATACCAGGTGGAGAGAAACACATGGAAATGTATAACTCCTGGTATAAGACCGTATATCGACTTCTACACTGACGTCTCAAAATTAAATAATCAGGTGGGTATCGGGGTCTACTCCAAAGACCTACGGCTAAGTATAGCAAGTATCACAGTAGTGTTTATCAGGACGAAATTTTGGCCATTAAGGAAGTGGCAGAATGGCTGAGATATAACGTCCTCACCACGGTGGGGATTAACATATTCTCTGACAGTCAAACTGCCATTAAATCTCTGGATTCTGTCTTCCTGAACTCAACATCAGCTCTGAAATGCTGCAGATCTCTTAACGAGATGGCTCAGCATTTCAACATTCACCTTATATGAATGCCGTGCCAGGGCAGAGCGGACGAGCTGGCAAGACAAGGGCAATGTTATCTACTCTAGACGAATTGGAGTCCATGGCATGTCTCTAGCTCCTTGCAAGCTCCTACTACGAGATAGAGCATATTTAGCAGCAAATGGTAGGTGGGTATCTGTCCGAGGCTGTAATCAATCCAGACAGATGAGGCCTCACCTAGATTTGAAGCGTTCACACACACTGCTGTCGCTATCAAGTCATGACGGGACACTGTCTGATTAAAAGACATGCAGTGAGACTAAAGGTTGCGACTAGTGACTTCTGCTGGAGCTGTGGGGGATGAAGAGGAGGAGGAGTCCATAGAACACCTTCTCTGCAATTGCCCCGCCCTGGCGAACAGGCGGCGATCAACACTGGGCTCATATTTCTTTAGGGATTTAAGAGATCTGGACGATATAGCTATATGTCGAACTTAAGAGCTTCTTGCGGTGCTCAAGATGGTTCAACGTTGGAAACTAGGAACATCCACACCTCTAGTTTCCATGGTATCACAATGGACTATGCAGTCTAAGTGAGTCTGTCTATTCAGACTGCCGCATTGACCCAACTAAACCTAACCTATCATAAGTATAGTATCTGAAGCCGATACAACAAATTTAAATGAATAATAAATACAGAAGACAAAAAAAGACGACAAAAAAATCCTTTATTTTTCCAATATATGGCTGTAGTAATCCGTGTCTCGCTTTGCTAAGTACGATTTAGTTACGCTAGATGGCGTTAGAAAGATTAGATTTCATACTCCAAAAACCACTCAAATTGTTTTGTGATTGCTTGGCAGAGACAAAAGATTGTTCGAACTCGCATCAGAGACAAACATCAGTAAAGAAAAAATATGCTATAACAGTTTTTTTTCGATAAAGGCGAAAACGCAATTCAGGTTGCCGGAAATGTGAATAGTGTTTATGGCCCTAATACTGTTACAGCCAATTACGCATAATTGGTTTCGTCAATACCGTTCAGGTAATCTTGATGTCAAAGATGAATTACACTCTGAAAGGCGAATTGTCGAAAATGTCGTTAGAACAATGGAAATCATCAAATACGATCGCCACGCAACCACTCTTTCGATTGCCATGGAGCTAAACTTTGTACAGAAAACTGTTTGGAACTACTTGAATAAAGCTGGACACAAAAAATAAGCTCGTTGTCTGGATGTCGAGTTAACGAAAAAAACCTTCTGGACGGAATTTCCATCTGCGAATCGCTGATGAACCATAATAAAATTGACCAACTCTTAAAGCGGATTTTGACTGCTGTTGAAAAACTGGTCCTTTGAAAACGGTCGTCAACGAGCTACTGTTAGAATTGAAGGTTGGGAAACTTTTGCCGTGTATTTGGTGAGATTGACAGGGAATCATGAACTCTACGGACTGTCAAACTGTTAATTTGAACCGGTATTGTCAACAATGTGGGCGCTTGGTGGAAGCAATCGGGTAGGAATAGGAGATGAATTGTGTTCTATCAGGACAATGTCAGATCACATATAAGTGGTTCTTCTGCACTAAACTTATGCTCCTTTCCCGCCACCGTGTGATTATCATCTGCTGCTGTCTATGGCGTATAAATTTGCTTTTGGAAAATTCATCTCAGGAGAATCTTGTGAAAATCAAATGTTCCAGTCTTTTTCTAATAGAACGAGGTGTTCCATGAGAGAGGCACAAGAGAATTGTTTTCAGAATGGCAAAAAGTTGTCAAACAACACGGTGCATATTTGACCTAAATCGAAGCATTCTAATTATGTTAAGTCAAGCCTTCAATGTCATGCAAAATTATGTATTTCTCCTTACTACACCATATACTCGTACGTACATATATATCGTATCTAATTCCATGAATTTGCTTTTGGTACTTGGTAGCCGTTTTAAATAATTTACAATGGATTGCGACCAAAATGCACTCAACGAAACCGCTAGCGCTATCTGCGACGCACCCAAAAACCAACGTTGGGTTCGTTTTCTTTTTCTTGAGAGATATTTTTCAATCTATTTAAGGTATAATCTTTAAAAATAGAAAAGTTTCTTTAAATTGTCACTTCTTTGTACTAATTAGACCTATGACATCAATAACTACAATAATTCTTGATGATCTTTTTTATGTTTAAATAATCAAATGCATATAAATATAAAGTATGGGAAAATTTTTAGAAATTGTTATTAGTAAAATGTTGTTTTTGTAATAAAGTGCATTTGTGCAATATATTATGTTATCTTATCACTTAATTTTACTTACTCTATGCCGTTATACGAGTATTTATGGAATTTTCTATAATTTTTTTAGTACTTACGACCATCACAGTCAGGTTTGCCTAACAAAGTTAACCGATAATGTAGAAAGTTTTTCGCCACTTTTAGTACTAATTTTTATAGCCACAAATCATAATTTATTACCAACTGGCAGGGGACGACAGACACATTTAGTCGATGCTAATTTCGAAATTTCATTTTCTCATTCCAAAAGTTTGTTCATGACTCAAAGGATCGGTTAAACAAAAGCGACACAGTTGCGCAAAGGAAACGAACAGCTCGCATATTGAAAGCCTTTCACTTACCGTATTGAGATACCCTCGATTCATCGCGATATGCTTGTGGCCTGTTGTCACCCTCACTGGGGGCCCGTTGGAAACCGGGTCTGAAACCCATTGGCGAGTTCGAGCCGTTGACTAGGGTGGATTTGCTGCTGCTGTACTTGGTGATGTCCTCCTTGACGTCTTCCACGAACTTTTGGGACTTTTGCATGAATGATGAACTCATTGTTTTGCCCTGGTGCTCAGCATGCGACTGCCAGTTGCCACCGCCGAATCTGGGTGGTGAGCCCACCTTCAGATTCATATCATCACGGGGGAATTGTTGGGCCCCCTGATCGTACATAGACGTTTGGTATTGTTGTTGGTACTGCTGATTCGAGCGCATCGAGGAGTTGCGATTCAGCGATTGAGTGCGATTCTGATGGCCGATGTTGTTGGCACGATCGCGGCGTATGGTGTTGACATCCACTTGGATTTTGGTGGGCATTTGAGGTCCCTTATCGAACTCCATGGGCGAGAGTACGCGTTCGTAAGTGCGAGGCAAGCTGGTGGATCTGCTCTTGGGTGCTTCCACATGCTTGTAACGCAAGGGGCCAGTGGGACCCATCGGAGTCCACAAAGGTCCGATATCATTAGAGTAGCCACTGTCACGGAAGTGGCCGGGCACAAACTTAGTGGGTGTGGCTGGCGGTGGCACACGCTGGTATCCTGAGCCCCTTGGCGAGGGAGTGGGACTGTAGGGGAATTGTTCAAGTGGTTGTTGGTACAGAGGTCCCATATTGTTGTAGTTGTCATAGTTATTTTGATTATCGAAGTGCATGACACGCTTGGTTTGCTGCATGTTAACAACACGATTGCAGGTCTCCGAGGACTCCTTCATTTGCATGATGTTCTTGGTCTCGGTGGCCATGTTGGGTACATGCGTTGGAGCGCCCGGCACAACGTTGTAGTACACCTGGGGATTGGCCACACGCGGCGGTGGTTGTTGCTTGAAGTCCCTGGGTATGGGTTGAGGTGGTGGGGCAAATTGCTGTTGCTGCTGGGCAGCAGCAGCCAAGAACTTGGCCGCCACTGGCTTGGGCTTGAACAAGTGTGGCGACTGGTGTTGCTGCTGCATGAATTGTTGCTTTTGCTGGTGTTGCTGCTGTTGGTAGCCACCGATTTGTCTTGGTTCGAATTTGGGCTTGGGTGCAGCATAAGAAGGTCCCATCATGGGCGGTGCTGGTTCGAATTCCATGGGTGATGGTGTGACCACCACGACGGGAGACTTGTGGCCATTAGCCACTGGCTTGGGAGTTGGTGGATGCACTACGCGATAGCCCTTAATCTCATTATCCGAAGCACGTGACACCGAACGGAAGCGTTCATCGACCTCACTGCAGTAATCGCTGAATTCAGCTGGCGTCTTACGCTGAGCCGGAATGGGGCTAGATTGAGCATAAGGCTGAGAAACAGGGTGCACCATAGGTGGGGCAATCGGTTGGTGGTGGACAGGCTCAGGTTGTCCCAGAGTAGATGGTGGAGCGCCGCCAGTCGAAGACATGTTGTAGGACACATTCTTGGTCATAGAGGTAACAGTGTAACCCTGCGAGGAAGAAGCAAAAATACCAGAAATTTTAGTGAAATCAGAATTGCGCAGAATTTCGATCCAACAAACACACTTAACATTTAAGATTAATTGATACGATTTGTGACTAGAATATTATGGGTTTATCTACATTTTGAGGATTAATAAGTACATTTAAACAGCAAACGGGGGAGAGGGGCATACACATGCCGTACACAATGCGTTAAAACATTTAATTAGAACATTCAAAATAAAAATTCATCATAAAGGAGCCAGGGATCGCAAATGTGCTGTTGGACGGGAACAAATTACGTAAATTATAATCAAATGAAATTATTTGAAACCGATGTGACTCCGATGACTTCTTTTTGGGAAGGGGGAAAAAATGTAGGTAAATCGAACGTAAAAGTAGATAATAAATATTTCGGTTGACAGCGTTTAAATTGATAAAGGATGATGAAAGTGACGAACATTAGGTAATAGATGGCAACGGCATTTGATGGATGTATTCTTGTTGACTCCATTACATTGGTCGTTTAAGATGATCTCACCGAGGAGATAAACATGTGCTTCGCTTTTCCATTGTCAATTGTTATTATTAAGGCTTGGTTGACACTGTTTTCTTTAGCCATTAACAATATAAAGGCTGTGATTTGCAAGTGATTTTACAACAAGCAGACTATGCATACATTTCACACGGCAATTAGCTTTGGCCAGCTTGCAGTTAGCTTTTGGTGAAGCAGAGAACATGGAAAAGTCAAATAATTGATAAGTTTATCAAGACAAGTTTCCTTAAGAGCACAGTATAACGCTAGGAATGATTTTGGAAATGTAAGATGTATAGCTGGATGCTAAGTTGAATATACGAGATATACTGCATATATCATATTCAGTAGCTAACTTTGGAAAAACCCAGTAGCTAACCTTGGAAAACCCCATTAATTATAAAATTTCCTTCTCAAAATCCGTGATAGGTTAGGTTAGGTCAGTGTGGCAGTCTGAATAGACAGACTCACTTAGACTGTACAATATAGTTCATTGTGATACCACCGAAAATCCGTGATAATCTGTTTCCATTTTTGGGCACAGAGGTGTGGCATCAAATTCCAAATAGGTCTTTTCCTTTTTTCTAATGCGGCACAGCGAACACTAATGTGAAAAATAGATGGCTTTTGAGAAAAATTTTAAAAAATACATATTTCTCAAAAACGTGCAACGAAGTTTGAAATTCTTTCTTACACGCGAGAAGATTTCTATACACAGGAAACTAACTAGTAGTGAAACTCTCTTCTTAATGCGGCATAGTATGTTTTTACGCTGTCCACTGTATACTAAGTGTATCATTCCGTTTGTAACATTTTGAGGTAACCACCTGAGATCCCATAAAACATAAATAATCTATTAAATGTAGGTACAAGACAGGCGGAACCGCAGCAGCTAGAAATTGGACAAAACCTTTTCAATAGTGGAAAACTTGCCTATTCTTATTGAAGATTCAAACATCCATAAGTCGAAACTGAAGTATGAAAGCACTCCAGATCCATTTGTACAGTAAGTAACAAAAGTAAGTAAGTGAGTAACACAACAACTGATATGAAGAATCCCTCTCTTTTGAAGGGATTTCTAGAAATATGGTATATTTTAAAAATGCCACGGTGAGAATTGTTAAATACGAGGGAAAATCGTCTCAACTTCTGTATACAGAGTTATCCATTTTGGGGATTCAAAACTGCCGGTCTGGCAAAGCTGTCAGCTGTTAAATACCTGTCATCGGAAGTGTTATTTATTTGATGAAAAGTTTGCCATTTACGAATATAAATAGTTAAATAGCCGAAAAATGCGGAAAACCCTACTTTTTGCAAAAGTTGGGATTCAAACGTGGGCTTTCAAACGAATAAAATTTTCGATGGAGCTCATTTCTCACCCGGTGGTTACTTCAACATCCAAAGTTGTGGCCTATGGGACTCAGAGAAACCAGAAGTGATTGTGAAAAAGCCATCGCATCTTGAAAAAGAGACTGTTTGGTGCGCATTGTGGCCTGGAGGTGTCATTGGGCCGCATTTTTTCGAAAATAATGCTGGAGGAACCTCAAAAGGATCCACTGCTGCGACCAATCCAAGGTCGGTCATTTAAATTACATTGTGTTTCGTACATAATGGCAAAGTCCAAGCATTGTGATGAAATAAAAATTTCATTGAAATCATAACGTTATGAAAGTTTTATTTAACTTTACTTAAAAAACGACAAATGGACAATGCTATATATACTTTTTGAGGAATTGCTGTCGAAAGTGTAGATAAAAGAGGCATGATTTTGCACTGGAAAATTTGACTGGGTCGGTTTATTATCCATGAAAAGAGGTCCTTTGTGAAATACACACTTATTTGGCGATGTGCAGGTAAATGACCCATAATGCTATGGACCACAGGTGCTACGATTGGGTCCACCGGAAATAAGCAAGCCCGTACAAGAACCAAACTCATTTCTAGGAAGATAACCTAGTTGCCATTGGGCACAATCAGTCAAATAGAAAACAATTTCCTGTGAGAAAACTAAACCCATCTGTAGGAAAATTTACTCGAATGTGTGTTGGCAGTTGATAGATACGAGAAAGAGCCAATCAAAAATTACATGTTTTTATTTAGTTGTTGCAAAATGTTATAAAATATAAATTTTCTGTGGAAAAAGTTTCCAATTCGATATATAGGGTGGTGCATGAATCATGCTACTGTCAACTGTCAATGGGGATCGTTATTTAAAGATGTTAAAGAAGTTGTTTTTTTATCCAGAACTGTGCTGAAAACGTATCCGTTTCGACAGCATTTGTTTCCAGCAAGATGGAGCAACTGTACTCTTAACCAGACTGGTTAAGGCGGAACTTCAACGAAAATTCCCAAACAAATTATTATCAGAAAACTCCACTTTCCACTGGCCCCCAAAGTTACCTGATCTGACTGCATCGGGCTTTTTTTTAAGGGGCTATATCAAGCAAGAGGCGTATAAAACGAAACTAAGGAATTTTACTGAATTGAAGCTGTCCATTAAATCAATAATTGAAGCGATGCTGCAATGAAGTCTATGAGCATGGAGATCATTTATGGTCTATCATCTTCAAATCCAATTAGTTATATAAAATAAAATTGAATTTTCAACACAATAAAAAAAAAGTTATTTGATTTAAATTAATGATAAAAAAAATTATTTGAATTTCTTATTGTAGTACAATTGGTGCGCCACCCTGTACTGCGTGTGAAAACGTGGTGATTTTCATGCGCCCACTCATCTGACATAGAGAAAGCATGTAATCGATGTTGATAGCTGACTTTTTAAATGATATTTAACATTTCAAAGGATGTGAAAATTTAAAAACTATCATCAAGGAGTGGAGAGAAGATTGACATAATACTAATTATGTTGCTTTCAGCAACCTAAATTCTAGATATCGAGCTCTCCGAAAACATTGTGTCATTGGAAAATTATACCTTTAGATTCATGTGCAGCAGCAAAATACCTTTAATAATCAATATGTTAGTTTAAAAAATATTTCCAGCCATACCAAATAGTCTATGGGACTATACACGACTAGACAAATTCTTAAATCTTGTTAACATTCGCATCAATACAAAAATCATAGCAGCTCTTTTATTCTTTAAGACAAGAAAAAAAATATAATTATATTTATATATTTTAAGGAGTTTTTAAGGAGTCTAGAACAAGAAAAGCCAAGAAGATTCAAATTTTTGGAAAGAAATGCATGACATAAATTAACATATTCTCACCAAATATTGCTAGCAAATACTTTTAACTATAGGGTGGCGCATAAGTAACGTTATGATTTCATTAGCGAATACATTTTTTGTTTAAGTCTTTTTTTTCAACTCTTTATAGAATTAACTAAATAATACTTGGGAAATTTATGATGGAAAGGCTCAGCATTGAACAAAGAACCGAAGTTGTTTAATTTTACTTTGGAAGTCAGTATTTAATTATTCAGATCATACCGAAATTTCTTTCATGCTTAAAATGCTCCTAGCGCTTCAACAATTGGTTCAGCGTTTTGGGCTGTCTGTGATCTTCCGCGTGCTGGAAGACCACGTACAGATCGAAATGAAGTGACCATTGCACGAGTGCAAGAAAGCATTGAGGGAAACTCCGAAACTTTCACGAGTTAAACCAAATGATGCACAAGAACGCATTCAATGTAATCGCCGTTAACATTACTTATGCGCCACCCTTTATAATAATTTCTAATTACATAAAAGTTATTTTAAAGAACTTTCATAGACAACAAGAATTTTCAAATTTCACATATTTTTTTCATTAAAAAACACCTCATAAGCATCACTGCTTCATAAGCGTTGAAAAGTTTCCTAAAAGAATAATATTCCCCCCCTATGCCCAGACCATATGAAATTCATTCATTTCGATCCAAAATCTGGACCACTTGGAGAACGATATAAAACGTAGATTCAACAAGAATCATGTTTTATACGTTTTTTTTATTCTTTATACATAATTTTTTTCAGAAATGCTTTGGAGAATTTTCGATTTTCAAATAATTTCATAATGATCAATCGAAAAAGTCATTCAAAATACTATTGCTTAATGATCTGCTGACATTTGCAGCCCAATCATTCGCGAACCATAGCCCCTGAACGACAAAATTTGGAAAACAAATAAACAAACAATTAATTAATTAATCAAAACAACAAAGCATTCATTGTGGTATAGAGGTGGGATTGTGTTGTATTTGGTGGTGGGGAACAATTAGGTAATTAGGTGGGAGATTATTAGTATCGGTAGGTTGATATAGAAATTTTATATCATCACATTAAAAATTATATCACACAATAAGAAAACGGTAAAAATCACAAATTCAATTAGATACCGAAGTAGAAAAGTTGACTAAGGTCGACCGCAATAATACCCTACATCAGAATGATCCAAGTAAATGTAGTAAACGTGTTGAGAAATGTAAAAAAAAGTTAAATAATCAGTTTTAATAATTTATTAATTTGTAAAACAAATTATTTACTTAGACTTAATCTTCTGGCAAATAATTTAATTTGTTTTATTCTTTACCGGAAGACTGCATTTTCATATTCGTTTGTGCAAAATGTATTAGCTTTTGGCAGGGTTTCGTGTTCTGCTCTTAAAGCCGCTGTCCACTAGGAATGCGAAAATATACTCGTATTGCAATATTGCATTTTGTTATCCTCTAATAAAACGCGGGATGAGAATGTTGCTCCGAACACCCGCTGATATTTTGGTAGACCTAATTTTGAATATTTAAAAAAAACCTACCTTGAAATCATTTAGATGTGTTGCACCATATTGGAATTGTATTGAGCCCTACTTGAAGCCATTTATATTCAATTTAACTTTTCTTTTAATGTCCGACATATTTTGAAAAAAAAAGACCAAAAAACGTTTCCTTCATTTTTGTTAACCCCTGTGTTGGTACTCAGATAGTTTTTTTCATTTTCATTTTTCATTTTCCTTAATTTCTTAATATTGTATAAACTACTGCTATTTCCTAGTTTACATGAAAATCCACACAAAAGTACGTACAGGGTGGCGTCCGAATCACGCTACAAACACAATGTCAAAGTCAGTGGGGACCGTTATTTACAGATGTTGAAGTAATTTTTTAGCCATAACTGCGCTGAAGACGTATTCCTAATTTACATGAAAATCCACACAAAAGTACGTACAGGGTGGCGCCCGAATCGTGCTACAAACGCAATGCCAATGGGGAGCGTTATTTAAAGATGTTGAAGTAATTTTTTAGCCAGAACTGCGCCGAAGACGCAGTCGTTTTAACAGCATTTGGTTCCAGCAATATGGAGCAACTGCACACATAGCCAGACCGGTTATGGCGCAGCTCCAGTGAGAATTTCCACACAAATTAATATCCAGAAACTCCACTTTCCGCTGGCCCCCAACGTCACCTGACCTATCTACACCAGACTTTTTCTTTATGAGGTTATGTCAAGCAAGAGGTGTACAAAACGAAACCAAGAAATTTGACTGCACTGAAACAGTCCATAAAAACAATAATTGAGATGATCCCGACTTCAACTCTTCAGCCCGCAATGAATAATTTTCTGTAATTTTTCATCAAAGAAATTTAAGTGTGGCATACATTGATCACAGGAAGGCCTTTGATAGTGTACCCCATACTTATTTGATACGAACCCTGGAGAATAACGGAGTAGACCGGAGAATAATTGCATTTTTTGAGAAAACAATGCTTTCATGGAGGACGCATATGATCCTTAATGGCATTTGTACTCGGGAAATTCGTCTAAACAGGGGAATTTTTCAGGGAAATGCCTTCAGCCCGCTGTGGTTTTGTCAGAGTCTATCACCTCTCAGCAGAGCATTGAATAACTCCCCTAATGGATATCGGATAAAGCACCAACAAAGACAGTCTGCAATCACCCATCTACTGTACATGGATGACTTGAAGTTGTTCGCACGGTCAAGGTACCACCTATCGAACCTACTGGATATTGTGGAAAAGTTTAGCAATGATATTTCCATGCAATTTGGGTTCGATAAATGTAAGTCAATAGAGATGGTAAGAGGCCTGGTAATACATTCAGACGAATTTTCACTGAATGAGGGCGTAATTTAGATGGTAGATTCCGATCAGTCTTATAAATACTTGGGTGTGGAGGAAATGAGAGGATTACATCATGCAGTAATGAGGGACAGCTTGAGCAGGCAGTGTGAAATTAGAATACGGAGACTATGTAGAACGAAATTGAATGCTAGGAACATGATTAAAGCAATCAATACCTATGGCATCCCAATCTTATTGCATTCATTTGGAGTGATAGTGTGGGGTGATACAGAGTTGGATTCCCTGCAAAGGAAAACCCGAACGATCCTGACAAGCTTTGGACAGCATCATCCTCAGGCTGCCGTTGAGAGGGTAAAGTTGGCGCGAAGGTTAGGTGGACAGGGCGTAATGAATATCAAAAATCAACATTTTAACCAGGTCCACAAACTGCGGGAATTCTTTTATATGAATGCAGCGGAGATCGAACAATATTCTGTTTTGGACGACAACCACACACCGCTCAAACTTTCTACACCGCAATACAATCCTCTAGAGAGTACAAGTAGCGATGCCGATATTGTGGAATAATGGAAACGCAAGGCTATACATGGCAGATTTCCACACCAATTGGAAGTGGACAATGTAGACAGAAATGCGTCTACAATCTGTTTTCAGCATGGGCAACTGTTTCCGGAAACAGAAGCTTTCCTAATGGCAATACAGGATGGAATAATCCACTCTAGACATTATCGACGAGTTATTCTACATGAGGATGTTAATAGCAGATGCCGAAGATGTGGTCAGGCTCCGGAAACTACAGACCATATAATTAACGGATGCTCCGTAATGGCCAGTACTGCATATCTAAGGAGGCATATCAATGTGGCAAGAGTAATTCATCAAATTCTTGCAATTAAAAGTGGTTTTGTGGAGGAAAGGGTTCCTCATTATATATATCACCCTGAGGAGGTTCTGTTAAGTACAGAATATAAATTATACTGGGATCGTACTATTTCAATGGATAGGACTGTTATCGCCAATAGACCGGATATCGTTTGGATAGACAAGCGCGAAAAGACGAGGTATTTTGTTGATGTGGCAGTGCCACTTTCCGAAAATATTAAACGTACAATAGCGGAGAAAATTTTGAAATATACGGATCTGGCCTTTGAGGCTAAACAACGGGAGTATCTCCGACGGGTGGAGATTATACCTATAGTGATCTCAAGCACTGGAATAGTGGTGAATTCCGTGTCTCAGCATATAGATGAGTTGGGACTTTCTGGGAACTTGCACGATATGTGTAAATCGGTAGACACAACAGTGCTGAAGTGACTTGTGGCCGAGTCCACCATGTTCAGCCATAAATTGACCCCAGCTCGTGCGGTATCTGGGGGGGTTTGACAGAGGCGTGGGAATAATAATAATAATAATAATAACAATAATAATAATAATAATAATAATATATGATAAATAAAATATATTGATTAAGAAAATAGTTATTTGAATTTCTTATTGTAGCACAATTGATGCACCACCCTGTATTTTGCAGATATTTACATGGGAGTGTACGGGAGTGACATTTGACATAAATACGCCCATCTAAAAACTGTCTTATATTATCCAAATTATTAACAGCAAATAGAGCTAATTGTGGGCAAACGATTATGGAATTTTGAGGTATTCTTATCCTTTAAAAGTAATGATTCAATACAAGATATTATAATCCTACAGGGACATTACCGTTTTTAACAGCTTTAAGAAAAACAGATGCCTGTAATGTAACGTACGCCATCTCTTGTTATATATGACGTCATAAATATAAAATTTTCTGCTACACAAATGAGGCAAAATAATATGTAAGCCAATTTTATACATAATTATTACAGTTTTCTTATAAGACTTTTTAGCAAAATGTATACACCGAAGACCATGGAAATCAGAGAGGTCCAGCTAAAAATGTCTGTTTGTGTTGAAAATTTAAATTTTTAAATGTTTAAATTTCACTTAACTTTTCTCTATGGGAACTAATTTTTGCCTAAATATATTTCTCTAATGGTTTTTGTTGTGGTCCTTAAAATTCGGCTTGTTCAGAACAAACATAAAGTTGTCACTCTGTGTGCGATATGTACCTACCAAAAAAGTGCATCCAAAGAAGTAAATATTCGTTACAACTTGTGACGGTGAAGTGGTGCATAGTTGCGTAATCACCAATGAAATTAACATAGAGTTAGTAGAGGACGAAATCACTATCTTATGATGCCACTTCTCTATACATTCGCGAGTGATGTAGGCGTAATGAATATTCAAATCTTTGATTACAAAACTTTGTTATTCAAAAGAAATATTATTTTTATTTGTATTAAAATTCGGTTTCTTGAAAAAAACTGCCCGCAGGTCCTCCGCGTTTGGTACTTTCTGTAAAAAAAACTGAATAGACAGGCACTAAATTAGAAAGACGCCTAATGTTTTGTACTGTCGAAGCTCATATATCCTTTGCCATGGATTACAATCCATAGTACTAGGGCGGGCATTCTTAGCAACACAGATTAATACGTTTAATGTGATTTTCGAATATTTGTAATTTTTACAAATAGAATGACTAATTTAGCGTATCGGTGATCATATAAAGTAGGGTAAATAAATGTTTTCCCAAACATTTCAAACCAAACACTTTGGAGCATAAATGAAAACAGAACCCCTTCAACATGGTGGTTTTTAAAGCGGTTCAAAACTGTTTCTCTGGGGGTGATAAATATGCATGGATTGCATTATTAGAAGTGGTGAAAATGTAATTCTTTATGAATGGCCTCCCCTTTTTTTCTGGGTAGTATTGGAGTACTCCCTTGATTTGATGCAATTTTATAAAATTTTACACGGATCACACTTTTTCTACTAGCGCAATCTTGGTAAGAGTATGAAAATCAAATATTTGGGTATTAAGAAAACTCTATACAGTTAAGCGTCAGCTTATTTTCCATATGACGTTGCCAGATCGACCATCGGTGATGTGTGAAATTGAACTTTGTTATCCGTAACCCAACAAGGAAATATCTTTTCAATTAATGTATGAATGTATATTTCTTTACAATGGGCTATACAATTTAAGCAACAAACGTTCTCGTTTTTATCGTTATTACAGAGCAGAAACAAGCTAACGGACGGATGCATTTATTTGTCCTGTCATTCGCTCTGATATGTCACATCCTAGTTAAGGAATATAAAAAAACTAATAGAAATAATTATTCTTACCCTTAATATATATCGAGTTTTCTTATTCTTCCTTAGGAAGCTAACATTCTACTTGAACAAAATCAAATTCTGGCAAAGAAAACATCCTAGCACATTCTGATGTAAACAAGTTAACGGACGGATGCGTTCATTTGTCCTGTCATTCGCTCTGATATGTCACATCCTAGTTAAGGAATAAAAAAACTAATACAAATAATTATTCTTACCCTTAATATACTCGTATATCAAGTTTTCTTAGTCTCTCTTAGGAAACTAACATTCTACTTGAACAAATACCAAATCAAATTCTGGCAAAAAAAAAACATCCTAGCACATTCTGATGTAGGGCATCTGATCTCTATAGGTATGTACAGTAGATCCTTTCAATCATGCTTCATTTGCAGTATCGCAATAGTTGCACACACACACACACTCACACACAATTACACATATCACAGTAATCATTCCGTTTAGTGCTAAATAATGTACACAATTTGCAAAACACTAAAACATCAAACAAGGACATTCCAAACTTTTGCTATACAATTTGTGGGATCGAACCTTGTCCTCATGATGATATCTGTTCTCAGTCGATGAATATGATTCCTGTTTGTCGGGAGCTTGACTGCTCATCGTTGTCGTCGTCGTTTGGCCACCATTCTCGAAGAAGGACTTCTTTTCGCTGACCGAAGTCTCCATTTTCGAAAAGTTGGACATGTCTTCGGTATCGGCTGCATAGCCATTCGTCTTGGGTGGGGCCTGGAACGATTTTAAGGGGGTACGGAAAGAGTTCTCATCCGATTCGCTGCCACTGCACTTCCAGCGATCGCTTTCATAATCACTTTCGCACAAGGGTGTTTGTAGTTTAGTGGGGACTACAGGCGGGGGAGGTCGATAAGTCGCTGCATGGGGTGTGGATACTGGCGGTATGGGTGTTACCGTGGGCACGGACATGGGATAAACTTTGGCGGGTCGGCTCTGTATGAGTTTCTCCTCGATGGTTTTTTCCATGGCCTCGACAATAGACTGGCGTTGTTGTTGCACCTCGGTTTTGGGGGCAAAGCACAATTCGGGCGGTGTACCCGGTTGTAGGTCTATTTCTTCAATGGGTGTCTTAGGTCTAAAGCTCGGAGAGGAAGTCGGTATCGATTTGGTGGCTTGTTTCACTAAGTACGGAGCGCTCAAGTCGCCAGTGGGGGTGGTTGGTTTTTGTGGATCGAAACCACTAGAATGACTGTTAGTAGGAGTCCAAAGTTTTTCCATGGCCAATCCCTCGAGGGAGGGTTTTGGAGTGCCTGGCTTGGGCGGGAAGATGGGGACACCACCATGTGGTGGCTCTTTGCCACTCAATTGCATTTCTTCCAATTGCTTGATGCGTTCATTAATCGCTACTGGCTTAACCTTAGCACTATCCGTTTTGGGAGCGAAACACAACTGAGGCGGCGATCCGGGTCTGAGGCTAAGATCCTCAGCGGGCTGTAGGGAATCTGTTGCTGAGCCCTTCATCACTTGATCGATTTTCTTAAAGTACTCAAAGGACGAAGCTTTCTTCTCATCCGTATCTATGGTCGACATGCCACTGTCAGTGGTGTCTTGGAAGGTTACATGAGGCTTGGGAGCCACTACGGGGGCATATTGAGGCGTGGCACCGAATGGCTGATGCGCGGGCGGTCTGTGGTCGATTACATCCATGTTAGTTCTAGGAAGCCGATCGGGCAAATCGGAATAGTCGTGTTTGTGTTCTAGACGCATGGTTGCCTCGGTGGTGCAACGATGCTCAGTTACAATCTTGGACTCGGATAAGCCATGCATATCGCTGGATTTTGTGGATTCGGTTTTGTGAGTCTCAAACGACAGGGGTTCCTTGTTAAACATCTAATAGTTGTTGTTTGTATTAATTCAATTTTGACAATCACAGACACATAGTAAATATGGTTTTGTAGTTGTAGTAGGTAGTGGCAGTAGTAGTAGTAGTAGTAGTTGTTGTTATTATTGTTGTTGGTTGGTTGTTTGAAAGGGTGTTGTTTGTTGGTTGTTTGAGAGAGTGTTGAAAAGTTTGGCAACGGTGTTCGAGAAATTTTGGTCCATATCCAAAATTTCAGGCACATTTAGACAATTAAGCATTCATCATTTCATTCAATCGTTGGGAATTTCATAATTCAAATTGTCGTATAATTTTTTTTTTTTTTTTTTTGGATTTTATTGTTATTTTTTCGATTTGATGGAGTGAAATAGAGAGGGATCGCGCGCAAGGTAATCGCACAACGCACATTATGGAAAATAAAGAAAAATTTTACATTGTAATGATGTTCGATTAATTAAAAATAGGGTCAAGAGTTAGCTAAGACCTAATCAAAACTTTACAAAATACTTAGCATAGGAATAAATCGCATAAATCTAAATGAACGAAAAAAATCTAGAATCTCAAAAAAAAAAAAAAAAAAAACAAAAATATATCATAATAGTTCATAGTATCATATGACGTTTCGTTTTCCTTTTTATCATTTCCTCATACTCGATCTTTTCAATATTAAACTTACTTCAGTTGTGAATGCATCTGGCCGCTCATAGACCACGGTCTTGACCACCTCTTGCATGCGTTCTGGTGTCGGTTCCAGAATGGCACAATCCGCTATACTCTTGGCTTCGCCACCAGCATTGGTAGCTTTGACCATGTACTTGCCAGAATCGCTTATTTGGCCTAGAGTGGGTATCAATTCAAATGTTTGGGCAATGATTGTTAAATGACCATACATCGGTATGAACCTTTCGACTTACCCCGTTCAATGATCAGTGTATGGGCGTTGCCATTTACCAGGAGTCTATGCGGTGACAGACCGGCCTCATGCAAAGGCCTCTCGTCTTTCATCCAGACGACCGTGGGTTCAGGTAAACCAGTGACTTCGACCTCCATAATGATGCGTTCATTCTTTTTCATGACCTGGGCTTGTAAGCGCTTGCCAAAGACAGGTGGGAAGACGGTCTCTGTTGGGGAAGGAGGGTGAAAAAAAGAGTTCATATTAAAAAAAATTCTACGAATTTTGTTTTGAATTGTAAATGTGAGCTAATACTCTTTTTCTATTGAAATCAAAAAAACTTTGTTTTCTGTTCGTTGAATGACCGCAAAGGATAGTGAAGGACTTAATTAAATACCTTAAAAAAATAATAATATTTCAACTGATCTGCATGAATGCGATGAAGAGTTTCTTTTGTAATTCAAGCAAATCGCTTGTTTTTATTTAAAACTTGTAATGCCAGTGATAACTATAAACACTTTTTCCATTAATCCTGCGCATTAAATTAAAAGAGATCAGCGCTTTGTGGAATCAAATCATATCGCATTCGTAACTTTTGTGTTCCAGAACGTCTCATCTTCAATGAATTTGCTGTTAAATTTGTTACAATTATATTTTGGGATATTTGGGTACAAACTTAAACTCTATACGAAACAAAATGGATCTGGGAAATTCAAAAATGTTATACGAATTTATTTTTTGAGATGCCCCAAAAGTGAAATCCATAAACAAGTTATTTCTGCCCAATATATTTTAATTTTTCTAAGTGTTTCTTTTTTTATTTCTAATCAATGTTTTTTTTGAAGAAAATATAATGATAGAAATAGTAAATAACATTCGTGTGAACTGATTTATGGACTTCGTTATGGCAAGACCGATTATGCAAATAAATATGTGAGACAGCGGAAAGCGGAACAGCAAATCATCTCTGCAGCTTCACTTTTTTCCAAGAGCCCCGGTTTACTCTTCTATCGCACAGCTAAAATACCTGCTGAAATGGCAAGTCGCGTGACAAACCCACAGGAAGTTGATATTTCCCTAAGAAATTGGCTATATTTAAATGCTTTTCGATTAATTTTTTTTTTTTTTTTTTGCATACAATGGAAAAAAACCACTTTTGTTTGAAGATTGAAAATTATTTTCTCCTGGAAAAAAACTGATCATACTCAGCAACGCTTGAAAAAGTTTTATGCAATTTTTCCCCGTCGAAAATATTCATGCATTAATAGTTTGCTGTTTATAAACGGGGCCGTATGGACACCGATGAATCTGCAACGCCAATGTGTTGTAGGGAGAACGAGAGAAAACGGAACAGCAAATATCTTCTATGGAAAACTTTTTTCTTAAGGGCCTCTGCTTATTCTACTATTATAGGTATGCATATAAGGCATCGACCAACCTGCCTGGGACTAACTGGCAGATTTAACGTCTATAGAAATATGGATTTTCTCCTAAGAAATTACCAACTTTCATAATACCATGTGATTTTTCAACCAATTGTGCTTAAATTGTGGTACATTTTAAGTGATCGACCATGGTTCGGTAATTAGTACACGTGACTATCGCTCGCATGATCGCAGGTTCAACCCCACATACAGCCACCTGCCATTATTTGAACGGCGGTCACCTCGATGTGTTCGACGAATACTTCGAGTGGTTGAATAATCGATAAGTCTTGTAAATGCTTCTCAAATTGTGACGTTGGAAATCATCGTTAAACTGTAGGTTTCGTTGAGTCGGTCGAAAAATAGAATGCGTGAAAGCTCACTAAATGTGAGAAGATCTGCTATGTCTCATTCAGGAGATGAAAGGGAATTTGTTTTTTGTTACTTTTTAAGTGGAGTTGTTTTGACTTTTTTTAATGCAGTGTTGATTAAACGCTTTTCGACGGGAAACATATCTTTCAAATTCAACAACGACTCAGAACGTTTTATAGTAATGTTTCTCCACCGAAAACGGAATGTTGTTGGCCGTTTTCCCATTATAGACGAAATCGTACTGCCTTTCAAATTCAACAACGACTTAGAACGTTGTATAGTGGTGTTTCTCCACCGAAAACGGAAAGTTTTCATCCATTTTCCTATTTTA
>JAHXMU010000775.1:234867-245317 GCA_019455685.1 Philornis downsi | reverse complement strand
TCACCGTCAGCATCATCATCAGCATCATCATCATCGTTTCCATTGGCCTCAAATTCATTGTTATTCTTCTGCTCATTCTGATTTCCAGTAAATGCGTAATGGTCTAGTGTTATATACTATATTTACACAGATCTATACATATGATATTATATATATATATATATATATATATATATATATATATATATATATATATATATATACATATGTATATCATATTATATCTATTTGCCAAAAAAAAATCTTTTAGCAGCAATGATAGCAACTTTGGCAAGTAGATCAGTTTATAAACAATTCAGTCTAAATACAACAATTTAGACACAGTATATCACAACAATACTAACATAAAATTAAAATATATATAAAAAGTATCCGGAGGAAAAACAACAATGAAATAGCCAGGAAATCCACTTGATATTAGAATGTCAATTTTTATTAGCTATTATAGCATCATACAGTATTTATAGCGAATAAACAACACAGGGTAGGTTATTATTATGGAAAGCCTGATACACCGGGCTCAATCCTCAGTATTTTATCTTTGTATCACATTAGAATTTCAGAAAAGTTCCTAAAAATAAATACATCTACCCTCGAAGTACATATGTATGTATAGGTCGGCGCATAAGTAACTTTAAGATGTGATCAGTGAATACATTTGTGAATACAGTGAATACAGAATTAACTAAATATTACTTGGGAAATTTATGATAGAAAGGCTCAGCACAGAACAAACAACCAAAGTTGTTCAATTTTACTTTGAAAGTCAGCATTCGATTATTCAGATCATATCGAAATTTCTTTCATGTTCGAAATGTTGCTAGCGCTCCAACAATTTAACGATTGGTTCAGCGTTTTGGGCAACAAAGGGCTGTCTGTGATCTTCCGCATGCTGGAAGGCTTCGTGCAGTTCGAAATGAAGTGACCATTGCTTGAGTGCAAGCAAGTATTGAGGAAAACCCCGAAACTTCCACCAGGGGACGTTCTCAGCAGTTAGAGATGTCTAGGTGGTCTTTGCAAAGAATTTTACATATCTTACATCCTTTCCCATATAAAATGCAATTGGTTCACGAGTTAAAACCAAATGAAGCATAAGAACGCATTCAATATAGACGCCGTTAATGTTACTTATGCGCCACCCTTTATTGTATATTGATGTATTTTATATATATTATATATTTATCACTCTTTTAAATAGATTCAATCCAGCATAGCATAACCATTATAAAGTGGAACTCAGTGGTACATAAATTTCAAAATAGTTTCAAATTGTTAAAATTGTTGTGGTTGTTAAAAAAGCTTCCGAAAAAAGTGGAAAATAACATGCTCATCTAGCATTCGTAGAAACTATAAACATGATGTTCTTGAAGAAAGAGGAAGTCCTTCTTCTTTTTTGCTAGGAAGTATCAAATTTAACAAAATTTTGTCAAACTGAATGAAAGATATGAACTAGAAGGGACATGATTAATAAAGCGACCTTTTCAAATTTTGTCAGGCCTTAATGAACGATACAAAGTATACAAATTTTGTGTTACTGCAGTCAACGAATTCAGGAGTTACAGGGAAAACTCAATTTCCGAAAATCAGTTAATTTATATGACACTAGAAGGGTGGATTGATATAGCCCATTTACAATCACCAGCTACGATCGGACAAAACATATGAAAATGTCGGCCGACCAACATCACATTCCTTCTAATGCCAGTCAAGCTTTTCTTAATGTTACGAATCGAATTCATTGACTTTCTCAAAGAATTCAATAAACATCGTGATACAATTTTCCAATTCTATTCAACACTTGGTAAAAACTCAGCTTTGGAGTAGCGTTGCTGGGCGGGCATTCAATGATTCTAAATAGGTTTTAATGGACTCGAGCAGAAGAATGATAACCCCGTGAAAAAAGGAGCATACAGGAATCTTAAAAATATCTGTTACACCAAACGAGGATTTAGACAGGGCGAGTTTATCGTGCGATCTCTTTAACATACTGTTGGATGAGATGATTATGAGGAAAGCTGCAGTAACGACGACTGGTAACATCTTTAATAAAGAACTATATGTTAATCGCATGTGCAGATGACATAGACATTATTAGCAGAAAACTGCGAGATGTTACTGCAGCCTTCTCAAGCATCAAGAAGGAGTCAGTGAAAATGGGTCTGGCAGTAAACGAGGACAAAACAAAGTTATTGGTTTCAACGAACAAAGAGTCTACTCGTTTGGAACGCTGTGTGTGAACGTTGACAACTATAATTTTGAAGTGGTGGAAGAATTCATCTACCTCGGTTCCACTGTAAATAAAACGAATGATGTCAGCATGGAGATAAACAGGAGAGTATTGCTTGCTAATATATGTTACAATGGGCTAAGCAAGCGATTCAATGATAAGGTCCTCCTTCTCTCAACAAACGAAAATCCAACTGTAGCAGACGTTTGTTCTAACTGTCTTGTTATATGGCGCAAAATCCTGGGTTATAACGCAAGCGGATGAATCAATACTGACATTTTTCGAGAGGAAAATACTCCTGAAAATATATGGAGCCATCATCGTTAACGGAGAGTATCGGCGTCACATGAACAATAAGCTGTATAAGCTATATGGCGACATCTACGTGGTCAAATGCATTAATATACGAGAGCGATTGATTTGGCTGGGTCATGTTGTGCGGATGGACCCAAATGCTCTGGTATGGAAAATTTTCGACAACAAACTGGATGGACTGCGCAGAAGTGGGCGCCTAAAACTCCGTTGGAAGGACCAGGCTTTTGAAGTACTATCGAATCTTGGTGTGACGAATTGGAGGAGAAGCGCGGAAGACCGAAGCGCTTGCAATTGTCTATTCCAGTCGCCACTTAAGAAGAAGAATCCGTGGTCTAGAAGTGGTGAACAAATGGATTATTACTGATGAATTTAACATTCGCTTGTCATTGGAGGGACGCTGTTGTTTTTGACACCATTTCAATGCCTGTTAAATGTAATGGATTTTTTTGGGAGCTGGATAGCAAGAAGAATCGTTGTGGAATATCCAAGCGTTTTTAATTATAAAATGCCAGCAATCTTCTGAGTTGTTTGGAAAACATTTAAAATCTTTTTCTTGCAATATTTTTTGAAATTGGAGACATTTTGCAGAGTCAACAGTTTACAATATTTATATGACTATAAAATGATATAAATCTTTAAGATATTCGAAAATGTCGCACACTGCTTATGAATGTCATCGGCACAAGGAACGGTGATTAGTCAAGCAGCAATTCTCATTGAAATCTCTTTAAGATTTCCGAAAACTTATTGCAAAAATTTAGCATTCGAAAGTATCGCATGCATCTAATAACACAAATATGTATAAGTAATAAACATTTATCAATATAAGATCCATTCTCTTTCATTTAATGAAAAATTATAAACAAATAAAGTAGTATACCTTCCCGACGGACACCCTGTACAACTGTGGCAATTGTATTGATGAACCAAACAAAAAAATTTCATCTGTCTCTATAAAATCATTTGTGTATTCCGTTCACATCCAAAATAGAAGAGGGGTTTCAATAATTTTTTTTTTTTTTGGCTGTTATCATTCAAACTTGTTAATAATTCTAAAGGCTATTTTGCTTAATTTTATGCAAAAATCGATTCGAAATTTAGTTCGAAAACCAGGTAATTAAAGTGGTTCATTTTATATGCCGGAAATAGATTTGAATTGAATGATGAGATGGATGTAAAATGAATTTCTGGTCGAATTTTTGGCTGATAAAGAAAGGTAGCTGTACTTGAAAAAATGGTATTCAGAATCGTTGTCGGTAAATCTAAAAAAAAAATTGCTCACTCAATGTGTGAAAACTATTTTTAGATTTATCAACAGAAACCTACTGTCAGATGACGATTCTGAATGCCATTTTGACAAGCTTTTTGCAAAGCTTATCGAGCAATCGATAAAAGGGTTCGCCACCACATCGCGATGACCACCACTCATAGAAAGAGGGGTGGTTTATCGATGGTTATATTATTTGCACGTTGTTTCTCCCAAAATTTCACGTAACTTTCTCATCGTCACAGTAAACGGTGATGATTGATTACGATAAAATGTTTTAACGATTGAAACACGCTGTTTTATCAAATATTTCCATAATAAATTTGCCACAATTCTGCTTCACGACTGCCAAATATGAATTGTCAAGACTAATGTTTACCAAAATGGCGGCAAAACAAGGTAGTATACCTTTCCGACGGACACCCTGTATTTTATTATTATCCGGAGCATAATAAAATACTTGACCACAATGCGAGAGAATCAGCTTTTAAACTTACAAAATATTTATTACTCAACTTTTGCAAAGCTTATCGAGCAATCGATAACAGGGTTCGCCACCACATCGATATGACCACCACTCATAGAAAGAGAGGTGGTTTATCGGGAGTAGAACCCATGATCATAAGCATGATAGTCGCGTGTAATAATCGACCACGCTCGACGTAATGCGTTCTCTATAATATACTTAAGGGTGTCCCAACCAGAACGCAAGATTTAAATTTAAGCCATTCAAAGTGTCATTGTTTGACATTTGAACAATGGTTATTGCTTGCTAGTAGAAGGTACGAGGTTAGTAAAAATGGAGCGCTACATGAATGAACAACGCATTCTCATTGTGAAATTGTTTTACCAAAATGGTGAAAGTTTTACGGCTACAGTTCGCAAATTGCGATCAATTTGGGGTCGCAATAATGCTTCAAAAGAGTCAACTGTAAAGAGATTAATGGATAAATTTGCCAAAACTGGGTCTGTTAGTGATGTAAAGACAACAACGCGCCTTCGACCAAGTCGATCAACCGAAAATGTCGCAGCTGTAAGTGATGATGTCGCTCAAACTTCATCCACCTCAATTCAACACCGAGCTCAGCAAATTGGTGTCTCCAAATCCACTATGCAGCAAATTTTGGCGAAAGATTTGCATCTTCATGCATACAAAGTTCAATTGACTCAGGAACTGAAGCCAGCTTACCATGGACAGCGAAAGGAGTTCGTTAATTGGGTATTGGAGAGACAACATGAAAATGCTGGTTTTGCCGATAAAATCATCTTCAGTGACGAGGCCCATTTCCATCTTGATGGCTTCGTCAATAGGCAGAATTGTCGCATTTGGGGAGAGGAAAATCCTCGAGTGATTCACGAGAAGCAAATGCATCCTCAACGTGTCACTGTATGGTGTGGATTTTGGGCTGGAGAATGATTCCTCCATGTTTTTTATGAAAATGAGGCATGTCAAGCCTCATTGTCGTGTCTAGAATTAAAGAAATGAATGTGGAGGGCATGTGGTTTCAACAAGACGGCGCCACATGTCTTACAGCCAGAGAAACAATTCAATTGCTGCATCAGTCATTTCCCGGTCGTGTTATTTCGCGTTTTGTAGACCAGAATTGGCCGCCATTAGACTTTTTTCTTTGGGGTTTTTTGAAGTCGATGGTTTTCGCGAATAAGCCGACGACGACTCAAGTCTTAAAAGAGGAAACTGGACGCTGCATTAATGAAATACCGCAGCATTTATGCAAAACGGCCATTGAAAATTTCATTAAAAGATCGTGTGTGTGCCAGCAAAACCGCGGCGGCCATCTGCCCGATGTGTTTTTCCATACATAACCTCATTCTGTCTACTTTACGATATAACAAAGTTTCACGATTTTTTTTAAATATCTGTGTTTTATTTAAAATTTAAATCTTGCGTTCTTGTTGGGACACCATTTATTTTCTCTTGCACTCAAATAGTTTAATTATTAAAATTCAAAATATAATTTAATTAAATTTTACAAAAATGTAAATTTAGGGGGAAAGCCATGTGCAAAAATTGAAAACAATTTTATCAAATTTAACAAAAAGTTAAATAAAAATTCAATCATTTCTATAATTTTAACAAAGTTCTGAAGCAGTAACATTGAATTCTAAATTTCAAACAAACAAACTGTCCAAATTATTATTCATTTCAACAAAATTTATTCTCTATCTGCAAAATAAACTTTTCTACCACTTGCAGAACTAATTCAGTTTACTGCCAAGAGCAAACCCACAAAAAAAAGAAAAATACTAAAAAACAAAGTCCTCGAAATTGAATATCATCTCTGTTGTCGGTCACTTTTGTTGACTTTTGCAGCGCTTTCGAGTACATTCCGAGCGCATGAATAAATGTCAAGAAAGCATTAAATGAATATCAAATATTTACAAAACACCTCCACCCCGCCTTTTCCTCATCCCTGTACCGGATATGACTTTCATCTCTGTCTGTCGTGGTCGAGAGAGAAAGATTCAAAATGAAAAAATATTGAAATTTGCAAACGATTGCAATGACATGGCCAACATTTTATAACCCCTGTAGAGAAGCAGCAAAAACCAAAAACAAACAAAAAACGATTTTTGGCAAACATTTTCATAAATACAAACAAAAAAAAAAAAAAAAAACAGGGAGAAAAATATATAAAATTACAAAATAATTTGCAAATGTTTAGAATAGTTCCCACTGATGTTGGTCTATTCTATTTTATGTGAGTTTGTTTTATTTACATATCCCATCGTTTATATCTTTCGTTCTGTCGATATTTCATATACCAAAAATTCTATATTCGTATGAACACTAACACACAATGATGATGATGATAATGATGATGATCGCCATGATGATGATGATGATGATGGCGTTGAAAAAGATGATGCTTTGCTGTGTCCCTGACCAATTGAAATAAAAGTCATTGAAGACATTGTTTGTGTTGGTTACAAACCAAGTCAAAATGCAGAGAATTGAGAGGAAAAAGGGTGTTACAAAGTGAAGTGATTTATTAGATATTAGCATTGAATAGTATCAATTCTTCAATGCATCCTTGCAATGCATCAATTTTGTAAATTTAAGATCTTTCTTGGAGTTGCAAGAATACTTTTCAACAAAATGCACATTTTCATGTGAAATAAGCAGATCTCCATCTACCATTCACTTGGTTATTGCGTGTTTATTTTTAAATTAAATGAAACAATTGCTTAACGACGAATTTCGTCCTCTTTTCTGACAAAATATGTTTTTAAATACTTCAAACAATAACAAAAACTAAACTTTCCTTACGAATATTAGAATTGCTATCTTCCTATGTTATTTGGGGAAACTGAAGATTCTGTAATATAAATGTGATAATCTGAATGTTATTTGCAAAACCTCTAACTGCTGATTTAAACCTCAATGTTATTGTTAGCAAATATTCAGATATTATTCATATAACGTATATAATACAGGCCGATTATTCATATAGCATACATAAAATTCGCAAAAATTCTGTTTGTACCGAGAAAGAAGCGATCAAAGCTGTTTAAGAAAATATTAAATCATGAAAAAATTAAGCATGCATTAGTTCTAATGACACCAATTTGTGAACTAGTAAAAAAGAGATAGATAGAGAGAGAGAGAGAGAGAAAGACTACCGATATTTTAACTATTTTGAATTTATATTTAACTATACTTATATAGGTACCATTTAAAAATAAACTTCAAAAATTTACATCATAATCCTTTCATAATTGGAATCGACTTTTAACAGCATTATTAAGCATTCTTTATGTAATGAATTCAATAATTTCAACTTTAATTAATGTAATTTTGATTTACTTAATTCAGACCTTAGCTGCATTGAGTGGATCGTAATTCTTCATAGACAAACTATACAGGGTATCCGTTGGGAAGGTATACTACTTTGTTTGTTTATAATTTTTGATTAAATGAAAGAGATTAGATCTTATATTGATAACTGTTTTATTTAATGTCGGCAATTATGTATGGAATACAATATCAGATAAATGTCCGCCTCTTTTAACCCCACAAATGTGAGCCCTTTTGAGCACATTTTTCATTACATTCTCACACATTTCACGCGGTATTTCATTAATTTCTTCACGATTATTTTGAGTTGGTCAAGCGTTTCTGGTTTGTTTGCATAAACCTTTCTTCTCATCCCCACAAAAAGAAGACCGGAGCGGTCAAATCAGGCGATCGAGGAGGCCAATCAACATCACCATTTCTTGAAATAACTTGTTGGGGAAAAAGGTCTCGCATTAATTCCATTGTAATCCTGGCTGTATGCGATGTGGCACCGTCTTGTTGATACCACATATTAATCAAGCCCAAAGCATGCAGTTGTGGCGTTAAGAAGTTTTCAATCATATGACGATGTCGCTCCCCATTGACAGTTACCGTTACACCGCTTTCAGTTTCAAAGAAGTAAGGTTCAATGACTCCTCCTGACCAAATTGCACACCAGACTGTCACTTGTAAAGGATGCAAAGGTGACTGATAAATAATTTGAGGGTTTTCCTTGTGCGAAATTGTGGCCAAAGTTGTTCTTTGAAGACGAAGCTGCTGAGCACGGTGTCGAATTAAGGTTGATGCATTGTTTTGAACACTTTCTTGAGCAGCAGTAATGTTTTCAGCCGATATTGCAGTACGTTGTGGTTCATGCTTAGCCCTATCAGCTACAGACCCCCTTTCTTCGAAATCATTCACTGCACGATAAATAGTGCGTCTTGTTGGCACGTTGTTTCTCCCAAAAATTTTACGTAACTTTCTCATCGTCACAGTAATCGATGATTGATGATTGATTTTGATAAAGTGTTTTAACGATTAATACACTTTGGTTTATCGAATATTTTTCCATAATAAATTTGCCACATCTCTACTTCACGACTGCCAAATATGAGTTGTCAAGACTGTTTATCAAAATGGCGGCAAAACAAAGTAGTATACCTTTCCGACGAACACCCTGTATTTTATTATTATCCGGAGTATATTAAAATACTTGACCATAATGCAAGAGAATCAGCTTTTAAACTTACAAAATATTTAATAGTCAACTGTGGCTTAATATTTGAAAATAAAATATTATATTTGTTTTCGCTTTGCTGCAGTTATAGGTAAAAGTATCCTTGCAAATAAAAATGGCTTATACAATGTTTTGATGTTTCTAAAATGTAAAAAGGTTGACATTTCCGTAATCAGCTCATCGACAAGCCGAACTACACTCAGAAAAATAACTTTTGACGTAACCAGTTGCATAAGAAATCCAAAAGGATACATATGCCCGGAAATTGTTACCGTTTTACGTTAATACGAACAGTAAGGCTTTGAGGCAACTCCTTTTCGATCATATAACTTTATTACCACAAATTGAAATATGACTTAGCTTGGACTTGGATTCTTCTGTATTCAACCTTAAGGCCTTAAGGCAACCCCTTTTCGATCCTATAACTTTATTAATACAAATTGAAATATGACTTAGCGTTATTGGATTCTTCTGTATTCAACCTTAAGGTTTTAAGGCAACACTTATCGATAATATAACTTTATTACCACAAATTGAAATATGAATTAGCGTTATTGGATTCTTCCGTATTCAGCTTTTATGATGCGATATCAATTAAAAATTTAATTGGCAGCGAAAATTTTGTGGATGTCTTCCAAAAATGTAGATTATAATCCTTATAAATGTCTTCGGATTACATTTTGCAAATTCTTAGATATAAATCCCAAATTTATCATCTCCACTGCAATTGAGACGTTTACATGTAAAGTCCTTTATTGTAATGAGATTGGGTGCTTTAGAGCAAGCTTTATGTCGACTGATCTATTAGAGAATTTGTTTGATTTGCTCAAGTCAGTTCTGGTTCTCCCCACCCCCATACGTGTAGGACGAGTTTGACTTTACTCATAAGTCTGTATTTCCTGTAAGGTATAATCTTTTAAATACATTCTGCAAACAAATGCTAATCCCCGCTATTTTTTATATTTGATAATTCTCTTGAGGTAAATACGAGTATATGTCAGAGTGAACGCGTTCCTGCCGAAACATACACAGTTGTTAAATTCTTTGAATATAGTTCAGCTTAACCAAAATTCCACAAGTCCAGTGTTTTCAGTTATTAGAACCCTTTTGGAATTCGCGATTTCTTCAACCTTTCTCAGTTAAACTTGAAAGTAGTTTAATTTTGTACACAATTTGTCTCTATATTGTCAGCTTTCTTATAAGTCTTCTTCAATTTATTTTTATCATATATAGGTGGCACAACAACCAAGTTTAATTCCAGCGTACTGGTTCACTGTAACATATGAAGTCTGCACTTTTGAAAAGTGTCTCAAGTTCTTTAACTGAAGATCCGGCCTCATGTTATTACTTCCACCAAAATTTTAATAATCAGTTTGCCAGAAGCAGTAAACAAATTTCGTTATTTGTGACACAAATCGTGTTCTAGTTTTATAGGACAATTCGGTTTGTAACCAACTGTGGCACAATTGTTTGTGCACGCGACTATTGTTTGCACGGTTGCGGGTTCAATCCCCGATACAACTAGATATCGTTATTTCAAAATTTCAGACATTTTCAGTAGTCAAGTAATCGACAAATCTACTAAATATTTCTGAAACTGTCACGATC
>JAHXMU010000775.1:193668-234857 GCA_019455685.1 Philornis downsi | reverse complement strand
GATCATCATAGAATTTTCATTAACGATTCTATGGCGGAAAATGAAAATTATATTCATGTCCCACCATTATCGTTTGACTCAACATTTAGCGTTTCAAAAGATTAACAAACTGTTTCACTAATAGCTCGCCAGCTCGCTGCACAACAAAAATACAGAAAGAAAGAAAGGCGAGCGGACGACCATCAGAGTGTGACTCGCCGGATCTCCTCTTGTTCTGATCAACATGTCATATATATTCGTACTCCTACATACAAATTGCTGCAGATGTCTAAATATTTATATATACTAGTGGCAGTCTCTTGATATATTTATATTTTTATATATTCACGATTTACTTACTTTTGACAATCAAATCGGCCGTAGTGGTCGCTTGGCCAGCCACATTACTGGCGGTGATGGCGTAGCGGCCAGCGTCCGCATGATTAACGTCCTGGAAACCGATGGCGACGTGATTGTTCTTGTTGTCGATTTTCAAGCGTTCGCTTTCGGCGAGTTTGAAGCCGTTCTTCTCCACCTTGATGTCGGGCGATGGGAAACCATCGTAGACGGCTTCCAAGTTAACATTAACGCCCAAGTCTACAATTTTACCCGACAGGGGGGTTGTGAAACGGGGGGCATAGGCTTTGCGAGTGCTGGATGGGGAGCTGGGCACAGCATCAGGCTCGGCAGCAGCTGGAGGTAGAGCTTCGGCGGGAGCTTCAGCGGGGACAGCGGCCGAGAGGACTTCGTTTGCCACCTCTTGTTTGGGGGCGTCCACTTCCTCTGGCGTTGGTGAATGCGACTGCTCGGGCGTGGGCTCAACGGTATTGTCAGCCGAGGAATCAACTTGGGGTTGCTCTGGAGTGGCTGCGGTGTCATTTACCTTCTCAGCTACTTCGGCGGGAGCTTCAGTAACACTTTCATTGTCGGTCACATCGTCGATGTCCGTGGGCACCTCCAAGATGGCCACAATGGTGGAGGTGCCAACCCTGTTGGAAGCCACACATTTGAACTTACCACCGGTCTTGGTGTTTATGCTCTTAATGGTAAGCGAGTGGTTTTCACCATCAGCAGATAAAATGAAGTCGTCGGTGGAACTTTCAACGGGAACGTCGTTGTGGAACCACTTGACATTGGCCTTGGGGCTGGACTCGATGACGCAGTCCAATACCACTTCTTCTCCCAAAGCGAAGGGCTGAAGATCAAACTTCTTCTTAAAACGAAGGCAGTCCTTCTCTTCTGACACTTGCTCGTCATCTTCTTCGTCTTCGCCAACGTCTTCTACCACCACTTCTTCTACAGCTTCTTCTTCTTCTTCCTCTTCCTCCTCGGCTTGGCCACCATTCGAGACCTGCTCGGTTTTCGTTTCGACTGCGGTTTTCTCTACCGATTCCTCCTTGGTGGCCGGTGTCACTTTCACATCACAGCTACTGGATGCCTCACCCGCCGAGTTAATGGCGACCACCTTGTAGTTGCCTGCATCTTCTTGGAACGCTTCCTGGATGATGAGGGAACACTTGTCGCCCTGGAACAAGAGCTTCATGTCGGAAGACTCTTTGATGGGCCTTTCGTTATGATACCAGATCACTTCGGGCTCGGGCTGGCCCACAATTACACAATCGAGACGCACTGATTTACCCTCGGTAATCGAGACATCTTTTAGCGACAACTGTACCGTTGGCTTAATCGGTTCCATATCCGAAGCCATTTCCGAATCGGACGTCTCGTTTGGCAGACGTCCTTTGACAGTTACGTTACACGAACTATATGCTTCACCTGCTAGATTTTTAGCTGTCAGTACATAGACTCCAGCGTCGTTTGGATAAGCTTGGGGTATTATAAGCGTTACGCGGCCGTACTCATACTGAAAATAGTTTGCCAAAAGAATTGAAAAAAACCAATGAGTAATGGTGAATTTCGAAGGCGTGTTGAGTTAGTCACTTCTGTTGCTATCATTTCATTCAAATTTCAGAATTGCCCACACACTCAACCGTGTGTATGTGTATGTGTATGGGGGGAGATTGCAAATGTATTATTTTACGTCCGTCTGCCGAATCTGTCTGTCTGTCTGTCTGCCTCCGTTGTTAGTAATATGCGATGCTGTGGTGAATTTCATTCTACTGAGTGGTGATTATTTGGTTTATGAATCGTTTTATGTGTGTGTTTGCGTATGTGGTGTAGTTGGTGGATACAGATCAATAATGTTGAATTTTGATTTCAAATATACTTTTGCTTATATTCATTTTTCAATTTGTTTTCTCTTTTTGTTTGAGAAATTGCCTTTCATTTTGTATCATTATTCGCTTCGCTTTTCTTCTTGTTATTTGCTGTTATTTTAGCAGAAAAAAAAAATAAAATAAAAAACAAATTCCAATTTGTGTCGATCGGGATATGAATATAACCGGCGGTGGGGATTTTCGAGTAAACATACATATAATATTTATTCAAATAATTAAATGGGTGGCTGCTTGTGGGCAGACAGTGGTGTCATCACTGTCATTCATTCGCTTCTAGTAAAGAGTAGCCATATCGTACGGAGGTGAAAGAAAAGATTAGTAGAAGTATTTTCATATTTTTGCAATAAAGTCAAATAAATAAATAAATAACATTTAAGGAAGCTGTCATTGTTCCCATTAAGAATTTGACGTGGGCCGTTTTATAACCACTTAGCATCAGAGACATTTTTATGGGTAAGATTGTCGCTGATTATTCTCCATTTAGTTTTGACAAAATTTTGACACAACTTTTGAATGATAACATTTAGTCATTACATTGAATTTTACGCCTAATTGAGCGATCATTTTAAAGGGTGTCCAAACAAGAACGCAAGATTTAAATGACTGACGCAGCAATTGAATTGTTTCTCTGGCTGTATGACATGTGGCGCCGTCTTGTTGAAACCACATGGCCTCCACATTCATTTCTTCAATTCTAGGCACGAAAAAACTGGTTATCACTCCACGATACCGAACACCATTGACTGTTTGGGCCTGACATGCCTCATTTTCATAACAAAAGGTCCAATGATTCCTCCAGCCCAAAATCCACACCACACAGTGACACGTTGAGGATGCATTTGCTTCTCCTGAATCACTCGAGGATTTTCTTCACCCCAAATGCGACAATTCTGCCTGTTGACGAAGCCATTAAGATGGAAATGGGCCTCGTCATTGAAGATGATTTTATCGGCAAAATCAGCATTTTCATGTTGTCTCCAATATCCAATTAACAAACTTCCTTCGCTGTCTATGACCAGCTGGCTTCAGTTCCTGAGTCAATTGAACTTTGTATGCATGAAAATGCAAATCTTTCGTCAAAATTCGCTGCAGAGTGGATTTGCAGACACCAATTTGCTGAGCTCGGTGTCGAATTGAGGTGGATGGAGTTTGAGCGACATCATCACGTACAGCTGCAACATTTTCGGTCGATCGACCTGGTCGAAGGCGCGCTGTGGTCTTTACATCACTAACAGACCCAGTTTAGGGCAAATTTATCCATTAATCTCTTTACAGTTGACTCTTTTGGAACATTATTGTGATCCCAAATTGATCGCAATTTGCGAACTGTACCCGCTAAACTTTCATCATTTTGGTAAAACAATTTCACAATGAGAATGCGTTGTTCATTCGTGTAGCGCTCCATTTTTACTAACCTCGTACCTTCTACTAGCAAACAATAACAATTGTTCAAATGTCAAACAATGACACTTCAAATGGCGCCAAATTTAAATCTTGCTTTCTTGTTGGGACACCCTTTATCATTTTTTAACCAGAGACAAGTACAAGAAAGACTACGTTTAGATACTATGGTGGATTTTGTTTCTCGAAGAAGCCCTTGTAATCCTTTACTAATATTTGCAATAAATCAATTTTTGATTTTCAGGATAATACATTGGATTGTGCTTTTCTTTGGCCTCTGTTGCATTGTTGAAAATTCACGCCGTACCACGTCAATTGCTAAAGAATGGGAAAGTGTTTTAAATTGTTTTAATCGTCAATAACAAATCGAACGAAATGGTGGACGTTTCTTCTAGTAGTCTTTGCACATTGAAAAGCTTGGGTTTCAAATGTTCGACATATCCTTAATAAATCGTTGATTTTATCGCCTGGGCGACTTAAAGATTATTGATAGAAATAATAATTTGCTCATGATAAGAGGGCAAAACCTGAGCTGTTGCTTTCCGAAGAATATCGTCTTCAACAGAGGTCATTTTGTTCCTAAAGAATGAAGATCGAAATTTTATTTTATGGATTATGGTGATTTTTAAACTAGAAACAGATTTCCCAAACTGGTTTTGGTTTTTGAATTGATTTTAGTGTTTGCAATGATTCGAAAAATCTCAAGTGTTTTTTCTAATTGTGGATGACTACATTTATTAGTAAAGTTTCTAGAGAGAGTATACGTGCATTGTTTATAGGTCTGCACAGTGATTTCAAACGATTTATAAGTTCTTTTTCCTACTGTTTATCTAAGTAGTCTTTAATTTTTAACATATCACATTGCACGAAGTTGCGAAAACCTCCCTTTTTTAGTAGTTTTTACAGCTAAATCCTTCAAGTGACCTTTTCCAACAAAAAAAAAGCGCATTCATTGTAATTAAATATAGTATAATGATATTAAAGGCATTGTAAATTCTGTTGTACCTTCTGAAGCTTTCGAAGTATACAGTAATTAGCTTTGAAAAATCATAATATGGGCCTATATTTGATATTCATTCTGAACTTCCCTAATATTGAGAATAAACTTTGTGTTTTATTTAGATTCTGGCAAACAATATTCTCGGTTTTTAAAGGGTATTTTAGTTTTCTCTGTGTTAGACGAAGTTCTAGGCAAAAAAATCTTAAGAGTCTAAAAAATGTCAAATTAGCTAAATGTTTAGATGTCTTTTAAATTAGAACTAATGTCGATAATCGATCACCAATTAATCATTTCTGAAATTCCTAAATCAAAAGTATATTTATTTAATAATCTGAAAGTAGCTGCTTTTTTAAATTTCAAAAATTTGTCGCACCCCTAGACAGTGGCAAAGTATACGAGGTGTGTTCAAAAAATAAGGCAAATTTTCAAATTTCGCGGGCTACGTACATTCGACTTTCGATTATTATTATTATTATTATTATTTTTATTTAGTTTTTTTTTTTTTTTTTTTTTTTTTTGATGTTGGCACATTCGTCTCGAAGATATGTTGGCGGTTTTATCCATAAAGCATGCTTAGTTTGTTTGTGAGAGGCATAAATAAGACAAGTGTTTTGCGTGTTCGGCGATTTTCTGTTATGGAAAAAAGTGGATCAAAAAAGTTGCATCAAATATTGTGGAAAAAATGAAATTAAGTGCTCAAAAACACTTGAAATGTTGACAGTGGCATACGGTGAGAGTATTCTGAGTCAAAAATATGTTTACAAGTGGTTCAAGCTTTTCACAGAGGGTCGAGAAGATGTGAATGACGACACTCGCTCTGGACGCCCCAGCACATAAAAAACCGATGAGAATGTTGAGAAAGTAAAGAAAATTGTTATGGAGGATTGTCGAATCTCAATTAGGGAAGTTGCTGAGGTTGTTGGCATATCGAATCACAATTAGAGAAGTTGCTGAGGATGTCGGCATATCGGTTGGCTCATGCCATGCAATTTTTCGGAAATTTTAGGCATGACCTATGTGGCGGCGAAGTTCATTCCAAAATTGCTGAATTTTGACCAAAAAAACGTCGCAAGAGCATCGCTCAGGAATTGTTGAATGACGTCAACGATGATCCAGATTTGCTTAAAAGGGTCATAACTGGTGGCGAATCATGCGTATATGATTATAACATCGAAACAAAAGCCCAATCGTCCCAATGGAAGAGTCCAGGAGACCAAAAAGACCAAAAAAGAAATTATTTGGCCAAACACAAATTCCTGTTCCCAAGATTGAAGAGACCCATGAAAGGATGGCGTTTTGCGACGATTGAGGAGATAAAAACCGAATCGGTGAGAAAGCTCAAGGGCATACGAAAAAGTGCATATCAGAATTGCTTCGAGGATTGACAAAAAAAAAACGCTGGCACAAGTGTATTATAGCTGAGGAGGACTACTTTGAAGGAGATAAAAAAGAAATTGATGAATAAATAAATATTTTTTGAGAAAAATTAAGATTCTCCTTATTTGTTGAATACACCTTTTATATTAGTTTTATCTGTGTTATATAAAGTTCATCTTAAGAGCCTACAAAATGCCAAATTAACTAAATTTTTTAGATATTTGTTTAAATTAGAGCCAACATCGATAATCCAAAAGCCTTTCTGAAGTCTCTAAATCAAAACTTATATTAATTTAATAATACTTGTGTATGATTATCTATTTAGTGGTTTCAAAACCACCGGTCTGGCAAGGCTGTCATATATTAAATACCCATCATATGAAGTGTTATTTGTTTAGTGAAAGGTTTGCCATTTACGAATATGAATCGGATAGATAGATAACAACCGAAGAACGCGTAAAAATAGTTAAAGTTGAACTACAAAAACGGTGATTTCACTCCAACAAAATTGTCTTCAGCGATGAGGCTCATTTCTCACTCGTTGTTTACGCCAACAAGCAAAATTGTCATATATGGGGCTCGAAGAACCCAGAAATGATTGTGGAAAAGCCATTGCAGCCGAAAAAAGTGACTATTTGATGCGTATTATGGTCTGGAGGCATCATTCGGACGTATATTTTCGAAAACTACCTCCAGAGGATCCACTATACTTTCGTATATAATGGCAAAGGTCCAATCATTATAATGAAATAAAAGTTTCATCGAAATCATAGCTTTATGTGTGTTATATTTAACTTAAGTACGTCAGAAATTCGTCCTAAATATAAGTGCATTTTTCAATTTTTGAAATTTTGTTGCATGAAATCCTGATAACTACCACCACTAGATATAGGATAGATATACTATTTGTGGACATCTTACTAAATACATCTATCCTCATAGCCATTTTCATAAAATAGTAACTTTCAGACATCTAGAAATTAGCCATATTTCGAAATTTTAACAGCGAATATCTCAGAATAGACAATCAATCCAAAATTTTTGAAAACAGTGTAAAAATCTGCTTCTTATGGCCTATAAGAAATAATGTTCAAGCTTTAAACAAATGCCAGAAAGTCATATTTTGCTGAGCTGTGTGATTGTTTAATATTGGGCAGAGAGCATCAAATAGAGCCTTCGCTATAACAAAGGGTGGGTGATAGAGGAAATATGGTATTTAGAAAGCATTACTGAAGGTAGAAATGTAAAATTTAACATAAAGAGATTTTTTAAAAATTCAACGATAGAGACAAAAGAGTGGTCAAACAGCTAAAGTTATAATTGTTAAGTCATCATCAAGTTTGCTACCTCATCGATATAAATAATAAGCGATCTACTTGAATATCAAATTTTTAAGGCATAAAACGGGTAAAAGAGGTATAAAACGGGTACGAATGCCCTGGCCGAACTTAAAACCATAAAGTAGACTTTCCATTCAATATAGGCGTTACAAAGGGGCTTATTCGAAATTCGAATTTCTGATGGCCAAAACAAGCAAAAAAGGGCCAAAATAATTCCAGGACTTGAAGGCCTAAAACATGCTATTCTGCTTCCGGCATAAACATTACAAAAATCCAGATTTTTTTGAAATTCTAAATGCTAGGAAGGAAATATAACTAAAACGTAACATCAACCTAGTCGGACGGTTGAAAGCAAAACCATAAAATGCGGAAAGCAGACTCTTCATTCCACACAGACATCAAATTGAGGGGACTTAATCGAAATTCGATTTGCTAATGGAATAGGCAGCACCAAAGACAGGCTTTTTAAGCCAGAGGCATGCTATTTGCCTCCTTTAACAATTACAGGTGAAGAAGCGGTAGGTGGTGGAATCATTGAACAATTGTTTGTAACAGAACAAAGAGACAAACATTTATACACCAAGCAGAATTTACAATTTTTCAAAGATGTTGTGATGCACTTTGACGCCCTGTGAATCATCAAACATGTTGTGATCCAAAATGATGAACTTCGACACCTTCTAAATCGCCAAACATAGTGAGATATGGCATAGTGAACTTTGTTGTAATGGCGTTCAAACGTCATCTGTCAAAGTGAAAAGTGTACAGTACACTCTGCCATTTCATCATGGAAAGACTAACAAACGAGCAACGATTGCAAATCGTTGAAATTTATTATCAAAATTCGTGCTCTGTGACAAATGTGCATCGTTTAATATGACCATTTTATGGTCGTCATAATCGACCTGCTGAATCAACAATGCGTGCTGTTATCTCCAAATTTCGCACCAAATTTACTTTGTTGGACATTAAACCATCGACTCGCATGCGTAGATTATGTATCGAAGAAAATATTGCAGCCGTAGCGACCAGTGTTAATGACGATCGTGAAATGTCAATTCATCGCCGTTCTCAGCGATTGGGCATGTGTTACTCAACCACAGGGATTTTGTTTTTTGCTCCAATTGACTGAGTTGAACTTTGTTGACATGTGGTTTCATCAGGACGGTGCAACACTGCCCGTGAAACAATGGATATGTTGAGGGATGAATTTGGTGGGCAGATCTTGCGATTTAACGCCTCTTGATTATTTCTTGTGGGGTTATGTCAAGTCGTTAGTCTATGTGGACAAGCCGAACACTTTTGAAGCCTTATAGGATAACATAATACGCGTTATTCGTGGAATACAGACCGAAATGCTCGAAAAAGTGACGCAAAATTGGACCTTCCGAATGGACATTTTGAGACGGAGCCGCGGACAACATTTACATGACATTATCTTTAAAAATTAAATAACAAAGACCAATTTATCGATTCCAATAAAAATTTTAATATATGATGCAGATTTGAGCGTTTTAAAAAAAAAAACTACCATTAAAAAATCACACTATCAATCAAATTGTTAAACTCGAGGTTAGCTCTCAGCGAAAATTATCGTTTTTCTTGATACTTCGATCAACTCTGAGGATTTTCTTCAGGAACTTCAAGAAATGATGAAAGACTTATGATCATTTTATGAACATTAGGCGATCACCGTACAAATTTCACTTACATATATCGAAATAAACAAAACGCACAAAATGTTGTGAGCGGAGCGGTAGCTGTTTTGCGTCGTTGTTTTCTTTTCTAATACTAGTTTATAATGTTCTAATCATTGTTTAGCTTTCGCTTTTTTTTCTAATCAGTTATCTGTGTCTGGCACCGACCTGTTCGGCGACACTTTTATAGTTCATACGCTATGCTGTTGTTGTTGTTGTTGTATTAAGAAAATGCAGTATCAACAGTGTTAGTCTTTTGCCGCAGTAGTTCTGATATTGTAAACACCGACACTGTTCAGGTCAGGCTGACGATCCTTAGTGGCGCAGTGTGTCGTTAGTGCTGTTTATGTGGCAACTTAATTTAATCATACTCGTAACTTTAAATCACTATTACGTCCTGCTAAGCGCCTTCTGAGTTGGGTTTTGACAGTCTCATAGTAAATTTTGTTGCGTTTTAAGGTTTACTTTATAATTTATTCAATACTATGGATCTGTCTTCACATTTGAATTTAGGTTTTAATTTAGTAAATATTATCTGCAGAGTACGAAGTGTGTTCAAAAATAAGGTAAATTTTCAATTTTCTCAAAAAATATTTATTTATTCATCAATTTCTATTTAAACTCCTTCAAAGTAGTTCCCCTCAGCTATAATACACTTGTGCCAGCATTTTTTCCAATCCGCGAAGCAATTCTGATATGCACTTTTTGTATGTCTTTGAGCTCTCTCAGCGATTCGGTTTTTATCTCTTCAATCGTCTTAAAACGCCGTCCTTTCATGGGTCTCTTCAATCTTGGGCACAGTAAAAAGTCGCAGAGGGCCAAATCTGGTGAATACGGTGGCTGAGGCATGATAAGGGTGTCATTTTTGGCCAAATAATCTCTCACAAGCAAAGAAAAGTGAGCGGGTGCTTTATTATGATGCAAAAGCCATGAATTTTTTTCCACAATTCCGGGCGTTTTTTTCGTATTGCTTCACGCAAACGGCGAATCACTTCAAGGTAATACTCCATATTTATCTTGTGGGAAGAACTCGTGATGCACTACGCCATGGTAATCGAAGAAAACAGTGAGCAAAGCCTTGACATATGATCGAACTTGGCGTGTTTGTTTTGGTCTTGGCTCTCCTGGACTCTTTCATTGAGACGATTGGGCTATGGTTTTGATGTCATAATTATATACTCAATACGTCGCCAGTTATGAACCTTTTAAGCAAATCTGGATCACTGTTGACTTCATTCAACAATTCCTGAGCGATGCCAATGCGACGGTTTTTTTGGTCAAAATTCAGCAATTTTGGAACGAAATTCGCTGCCACACGCTTCATGACCAAAATTTCCGAAAAGATTTCATGACATGAGCCAACCGATATGCCGACATCCTCAGCAACTTCTCTAATTGTGATTCGACGATTCTCCATAACAGTTTTCTTCACTTTCTCATAATTTTCATCGGTTGTTGATGTGCTGGGATGTCCAGACCAAGTGTCGTCATCCACATCTTCTCGACCTTCTGTGAAAAGCTTAAACCACTTGTAAACATTTTTTTGTCTAAAAGTACTCTTACCGTATGTCACTGTCAACACTTCAAGTGTTTTTGAGCACTTAATTCAATTTTTTACACATAATTTGATGCAACTTCTTCGATCCATTTTTTCGATAGCAGAAAATCGGCGAACACGTAAAACACTTGTCTTATTTATGCCTCTAACAAACAAACTAAACATGCTATATGGATAAAACCGTCAATATATCTTCGAGACGAGTGTGCCAACGTAAAAAAAAATAATCGAAGGGTGAATGGACGTAGCCCGCGAAACTTGAAAATTCACCTTATTTTTTGAACACATCTCGTATCTTGTTCCTGGCGTTGTCAAAGCACCCAGATTATTAAAGTGTTCGCAAAAGCTGTACAAAAGAGATTATTGGTCAATAAAAGATAATTTCTTCCTTCTATTGGCATCAGCAATAACGAGCTTGTTTAGGAAAGTTGTTCTTTTGTATGAGACACTTTTATTTACCAAAAGTTATCCATCATCCCAGCAAAAAAAAGTGGCTGTCATTTCAAAGAATAGAGTTTTCATAGCTTCCAAAAATGTTATATGAGCACATTTGCCGCTGCTTGGTAAGCTCTTTTTAAACTACACCAAAAGAACCGATAAAATTAAGGCAGGTTATAAACGGTAGTCGTCCTTAGAATTTTTAGAATTATTTTTTGTTCCCGATGCAAAATAGGTTAAAATTGTTAACATCTGCTTAAAATTTGTGTTCATTAGCAACTTTAATTGAATAGTTATGTCAATTTTGATTAAAAGAAGAAAATTGTCGAAAAATTATTCTAAAGAGAAGAGAAGAGTTTTTGATTTAGAGAATCTGGTGAAAAGGCATCAAAAACGACAGCTTCCTTCTTATGACAAGTCCATGTTAAAATCATCGATGATTATCTAGTTTTTTAGGACTTCTAGACCACGATTAAGCTCCCTGGATGCTATTTTTTACCGGGATGCGTTGAACATTTTTTGGCCCATTAGCAAAGATTTTTTCTACCTGTGCCGTTATTAATAATTATGATCAAACTCTGTATTTCAGGCATGATTTGTTTTGATACACGAAACATCCATAGCCCAATATATTCCTATATCATATCCGCGGATTATAAATGGGCTATATCGACCACCCTAATGTTGTGCCACCCACACAAACCTATTCGATTTTTCAAAATTCAATTTGTTTCCAATAATTTATTAATCGTACACACCAGAGGATTTAATTTGTAGCCTTTGAAGACAAAAAAAAATCGACCGATTAACCACACCCCTGTATATTCTATGTGAGTGACGTTAGATTCGTATTTTAACTAGCAAAGACAAAAACCATTTTGGCCAACAGTGAGTTAATACAAATACTGAAATGAGACTTATACAAATAATCGTGAATATCTCTCAATCTATGATTGATATTCAAACAAAATTTACACAGCAAATTTCAGAGATATATTCGTACAACGAGGCTAATTTTTATAATCAAATAACGATTCCGATGTTATTTTCAAAGAAACTTTATGATCAGGGTGGGCTTCCCAAAAGAGTTTCGTCAATCAAACTAGTGGCAAATAATAGCTATTACTACCTAGTTCAATGATACTTAAGCTACTTTCATCAAAAATATTTGAAACATGAAATTTTTCAAAAAAAAAAAAAAAAAAAAAACACACACACACATGTATACCATCTGCAGACAGGTGAGACAAACCAACATTTTGTGAGCTGAATTTTATTCACCGAGTAAAATCGATATGATGACTTTGGGACAGCTGCAATAGTAAACCAAATTATGGTTATTTGCTGACTAGAGGAGATGATAGTGAAGCAGACCCACTGTGCCTGAAAATATTTTGCATTGAAATATTTTGAAACTTTTTAAAAGGCAGGCATTACTCTATTTTAAAACTCTATAACAACATACGAAATATACCGTATTAATATAAATTATTTACCACCATCTCATGCGCATCCGTTTTATGCCATATTAGCTGATGCGCGTCATCTGCCGGACACTAATTGTACTATTTTGAAAATATTGCCGATTTTTGCAAAGACTTTTCAAAGCTTCATCGCATTTATGTAATTGACATCCGTGTATATGCGTAATACGCAGATGAAACTAAATGCTGCCGCCAAAATGTTCTTTAAATAAATCAATAACAAACCCGAAAATTTGTGTGACAGAGCAAAGTTAAAGTTTAATTGCCGAATTACATACTAGCCAAAACTTTTGTTCATGGAAAACTAAACTAGCCGATCTGATATATGCATAGTATCAGTAGTTTGAAAAAATGTATTTTGATGAAAAGTAGTACCGTATAAAACTTACGTTTTAAGTTTTCAGGCGCCACGTTGTTTAGTATTTTTATTTAAGCCATCAAAAGTAAACGATCTCAGTGAATTTGTAAACATGGAAAAAATTGGTCACCATCATGCAATTTAATATTTCCATTTGAAAACTCTGACAAACCGATATTAAAGCCGAGCTAGATTCTACTCGGTGAGAGTCTGCTCCTTCATTTAAGACTGTAAAATATTGGGTAGCAGAGTTTAAATGAGGCCGTACGAGCTACCAAAACGAACACCGTAGTGGTCAACCAATTGAGGTGTCCATTGCAGACACGAAGATGAAGATGTGTGAGCTAGCAAAAAGATGTGTCGGCTGAAGATGTGTGAGCTAGCAAAATCGCATATCTATAGTGCTATACATCGCATATTGACCGAAGATTTAAAGATGAAAAAGTTGTGCGCAAGGTGGGTGCCGCGCTTGCTTTTAATAGAGCAAAAACAGCGGCGTGAAAATGTTTCAGCAGGACGTTTGGCGTTGTTTCTTCATTTTAAAACATAATTTTTGCGTCGATTTATAACCTTGGATTAGACATGGATCCACTGCTTCACAGCAGAGACAAAGGAACGGTCAAAGCAGTGGAATGAAATAGGAGAATCGTGCCCAAAGAAGGCGAAGACGGTTCTATCTGCAGGCAAGGTCATGGCGTACGTTTTTTGAGAGGCGCATGGAATAATTTTTATTGATTATCTTCAGAAAGAAAAGACCATCAATGCTAATTCATTACATCGTTTAGATGATGAAATTATGGAATAAATGCCGCGAAAAAGGAAGTGTTGTTTCATCAAGTCAATGATCCAGTTCAAACATCCACTAAAGCGATGGCCAAAATTAATGAATTAAAGTTGGAATTGCTTCATCACGCACCTTATTCACCAGACTTAACTCCCTCGGACTATTTATTATTTACAAACTTGAAAAAAAGGATCGGCGGTAAAGGATTTGCCAACAATAAAGATGTGGAGTCCACGGTTGATGGCTATTTTAAGGAGTTTGACAGTTCTTACTATAAACAGGGTATAGAAGCGATAGAATATCGTTGGAAAAAGTGGGTTGAGATAGAAGAAGATTATGTTGAAAAGTAAAAAAATTTTTTCCCAACTTTTTTGTGGCCGGCTAGTTTTGTGTGTGTTGGGCCAGCTAGTTTTGAGATTGCCCTTGTATGTACGCGAACAAAATTTGTTGTATATTTTAGGAAAACAAATTTGCCTTAAAATTATTTGTTGTTGTTGTTTTTTAATTTAACACATTTCTCACATTTGTCATATTGAAATTTTATCATAATCTCTCTTTTTCTCAACTTGTGGTACGAACTTAAATTCATCTTACTATTTGATAATATTTAAATCGAGTCCAAAAACTTTATTGAAATAAACATATAACTGTTGTTGTCTATTTTCATTCATTAATGGCATGGAAATACACATACGCTATAGAGATCTGTTGCATTGCAGATTATGTAATTTTGATAAAATTTGCTTTTAATTTAGGTAACACTTTCAATTTGGAATTTTTCCAGACTATACAAATGCGGTCATTAGAAAATGAATCCAAATTAATTTTATAAAATCTACATTTTATTAATTTTTTGATGTAAACATCCCAGTATGTATGACGACGCTACGAAAACAATTAATAGAAATGGATAGTTATAAAAATAGTTTTCGCTGTTATGGTCGTCATAAAATCGCCTGTTTATGCATGGAAATCCAATAAGCATTAAACTCTTTGGTAAATATTAGCACAATCTTATTTTCCTTCCGTCTGAGAATACTAATTTTCATTACGATTTCCTTTACCTTTGTTGAGATTTATTTTTCTTTGAAAATAAAATCCACTATATTTATTTATTTAATTATAATATATTATTTTTAATGGGTGGGTTCACACGTCCGGATGTGCCACCGAAATGTTTTCGATGGATTTATCTGGATTGATGGTATACGAATACATACTTCACTACATGTAGCTACAGTTTATATAAATAGTTATGTACATAATATTGTACAGTTGTCTATGCCCGTCAAATACAACATTCGCTGAAATAAATTTGATATAATCAAATTCTATACACAACAATCAACTTTTGTTTTCAATAAATATTTGCTTTTAGGTCATTTTGTTTGCAAACAGACATGAATGCAAATCTATTAAAAAGCCTTAAATGAATGTTAATCGTAATTCTTCAATTTCAATGGAGAATACTGAAAATCATTGCAGGTACTGTGGAAGATAAGACAGAACGCCTAAATATGTTTGACCTTGAGAGTAAAGCTATAAACTATATTAGGTGTGCAACTAACCTCCCGCTGTTTGCCCATAGATAGCGCCAGCTGTAAGTGATAGTCGATTCTGCCATAACCTAAACGTCATAAGCCAAGCTCATACCGCTTCGACACAAATAGTGATTTTCTTTTGACGTCATATTCTTTTGGTTGTGTGAATATGTATGATTTTATGGCAAATAATCGTTATATGCGGGAGCTATTGATCTTCTTCTTTCAATCGAAGGAAATGGCGGCTGAGGCTCATCGAGACTTTCAAAACGTTTACGGCGATGTTGCTTTAAGTGAAACAATGTGTCCAAATTGGTTGCGTTGCTTTAAAGGCAGTGATTTTGATGTTGGCGACCGTTCGCGTGAAGGAAGATGAAAAATCTTCGAAGACACTGAATTGATGGGATTGCTTAATGGAGATCCATGTCAAAAGCAGGTAGAGCTTGCTTCAGTATTAGAAGTTGCCCGCCAAGCCATTTCCAAGCGATTGCATGCGTTGGGACTAATTCAAAAGCAAGGAACTTGGGTTCCTTATAAGTGGAAGCCAGGAGAAGTTGAGCGTCGTTTTTTCGCCTGTAATCAACTGCTTCAGTGACAAAAAAAAGAAGGGGGAAAAATGGCTTCGTTACAGTAATCCAAAGAAAAGAATCGCATAGAGGCTATCCGGTCATGCTTCTCCGTCGTCGCCTCGGCCGAATATTCACGCCGCGAAGGTTATGGTCTGTATTTGGTGGGACCAGATCGCTGTTGTTTATTACGAGCTGTTGAAACAAAGCGCAACCATCACTGGGGATCGGTACCGGCTTTAATTAATGCAATTGAGCTGTTGAAAGCAAGCGAAACCATCACTTGGAATTAGTATTGACTTTAAATAATGCGATTGAGCCGAGCTCTGTGCGAAAAACGTCCACAATACTAAGAGAGGCACGTGATAAGTGATTCTTCAGCACGACAACGCTCGGTCTCACGTGGCCAAGCCCGTTAAAACCTATCTGGAAACGTTAAAATGGAAAATCTTGTTCCATCCGCCATATTCTCCAGATATTGCGCCGTTCGATTATCACTTGTTCCGTTCGATGGCACACGGTCTGGCTGACTAGCAGTACCACTCATATGACGACATCAAGGAATGGTTAGATTCCTGGATAGCCTCAAAAGGTGAACAGTTTTAAAGCGACGGAATTCGAGCTTTTTTTCGAGTCGATGGGCGATACTTTCAATAAATCATTTGTAAACATGTTTTCATAATAAAAAAGCATTTTAAAAAAAAAAAGAAAACAGCGAGAACTTAGTTGCACACCTAATACTTTTCCATGATTTCTGAAACGGTGAATTCGAACCTGATTTCAGAATAGCATCAGGACTTAAAGCTTCCGGGGCTTGTACTTTATGGTAGAAAATGCAAGTTTTTTCCTATTTTTGTTCCTTTTTTTGGTTTGTATTACATCACGGGTTAGTTTTTTCAAAAAGTTAAAGATAATGAATCCATCCTTAGATCCATTTTGAAATTTAAAGAAATCTTTATTGGTCTCCGAGAGAAATCATCTGGATGGTTTTGTTGATACGCCAATTACATTATATATATTATATAGGGTGATTTTTTACGATTTAAGCTTTTTAGGTTGGCAGCACTGCTTGGTAATGACGTCCAAACGTCATCTGTCAAAGTGAAAAGTGTACAGTATACTGTGCCATTTCATCATGAAAAATCTAACAAACGAGCAACGATTGCAAATCGTTGAAATTTATTATCAAAATTCGTGCTCTGTGATAAATGTGCATCGTTTGATACGACCATTTTATGGTCGCCATAATCGACCTGCTGAAACAACAATTCGTGCTGTTGTCTCTAATTTTCGCACCAAATTTACTTTGTTGGACATAAAACCATCGACTCGCATGCGTAGAGTGCGTACTGAAGAAAATATTGCAGCCGTAGCGACCAGTGTTAATGACGATCGTGAAATGTCAATTCGTCGCCGTTGTCAGCGTTTGGGAATGTGATACTCAACCACAAGGAATTTTTCTTTTTTGCCCGAATTGGCTGAGTTGAACTTGGTTGACATGTGGTTTCATTAGGACGGTGCAACAAGCCACATTGCTTGTGAAACAATGTTGAGGGATGTATTTGGTGAGCAGCTTATCTCTCGATTTGGCCCTGTGAGTTGGCCCCCAAGATATTGCGATTTAACGTCTCTTGATTATTTCTTGTGGGGTTATGTCAAGTCGTTAGTCTATGTGGACAAGCCGAACACTGTTGAAGCCTTACAGGATAACACAACACCGAAATGCTCGAAAAAGTGACGAAAAATTGGACTTTCCGAATGAACATTTTGAGGTGGGGCCGCGGACAACATTTACATGAAATTATCTTTAAAAATTAAATGGCAAAAACCAATTTATCAATTTCAATAAAAAATTTTAATATATGATGCAAATTTCATTGTTTTATTCGATTTAAAAAAGAAACTACGATTAAAAAATTACCCGACATAAAATAAAATTTTCTATATATTAAAAAAAGAGAATAATAGATAATAGAATATATTGATTAAGGAAAAAGTTATTTGAATTTCTCATTGCAGCACAATTGGTGCACCACCTTGTACTACAGTACGCGTCTGCTTCAAAACATTTTTATCCTTTAGTTAGTATATCTTACAATAGAAAGAAAAAAATTAGTAAATAAATTGATGAAAAAGAAAAAAATTATTTGCATTTCTTGTTTCAGCACAATTGGTGCGCCACCCTGTATATCGACTGCCGATTTGAGACCCGTGTAGTCAATGGAATTTTCTCAATTTTTTTTTTTTTTCGTTCTATATTAGTGTTAAACTAGAATTATTTCCGCACAAAAATATGGATATCGCAGATCGCAGATGTACGGAAATGTTTACAAAGAATAATTTTAGACCGAAATCAAACCACTTATTGAAGCCCACTTACTTTAAAATTCGAACAATAAAAAAACAATACAATTCTTAAAATTCATTGGATATTCAAAGAGTATTTCTTTTCGAAATGCTAGATTCTGCTTTGCGAATCGTTTAATTATTATTTCCACTTCTTTTTATTACAAACAATTCTTCTAAGTTAAAAAAATATTTCACTGTATTTAATTGGTTGGTATTACTTCCAAAAATTTGACCTTTTGCTCTAATGTTGTTAACACTTTTCAGCCTGCATTCGTTTAAACAATTTATGCCCAGAAGCTTTTGAGTTTATTTGAAAATACAATAAATAAATAGTTTTAATACTCTGTGCTTTTGGAACTTTGAAGATAATCTGATCATGTTGTTCATGTTGTTTTCACCAATAGCCGGAACAATTCATTGCTATAGAATTTGTTCTCATTATATGTTGAAAATTTGTTATTGTAAACAAATAGTTTTTACCGTCAAATGTTGTCGGGTCATCCAACTTATGCCCACTAATTTACAACAAAGCCGCCAGTGTCCTCCAACGAAGCAGTTATATATATGTACGTATATAGATACGAGGATGGTATGACTACCAATTGGTATCAACTAAATTTCTCTTATTCTTGTAATTCAAAATGGTACTTTAATTCAAAATAGTACTTTAAATCCAAAATAGTACAAGATTTGCGAATATTTGCAAAATGTGGCTTTTTTTAAGTACTGATATCAACATTGAAAGAGTCTGAAAAAATATCCAGATATGTAGGAGAATTGAGATGAACTTATTTGGAAAAGTTATCGCATCTCACTCCATAAAAATGTTCCCTTTAGTCTCACGTATTTTGCTAACAAGACATGACGGCAAAAATATCGGACTTATTTCAAATGTTGCCAGCCATTTTAATCGTTAATCTTTCTTTTCAATATCCTTTTCTTTTTCGGCCACCTTAAATTCAATTGTTCGATATTTTACTATCAATAAATGTAAGCAGCTCGTTATTTTAGTACAAATCAAACAGATCTCTTGCATTCCAGGAAAGCGATATAAAAGAGATTCTTACATTTAGTGAGTATGCATGCATTTTTAGAGTCACTGAGCAGGGTCTACTGCTCACATATGATTCCGAGCGTCAATTTAAAGAGATTCTACCGGACTTTTTGATCTACTATTATAGAGTGATTTTTTAAGATTTAAGTTTTTCAGGTTGGCAGCACTAGTTGGTAATGGCGTCCAAACGTCATTTGTCAAAGTAAAAAGTGTACAGTACACTCTGCCATTTCATCTTGGAAAGACTAACAAACGAGCAACGATTGCAAATCGTTGAAATTTATTATCAAAATTTGTGCTCTCTGACAAAATGTGTATCGTTTGATACGAACATTTTATGATCATCATAATCGATCTGCTGAACCAACAATTCGTGCTGTTGTCTCTAAACTTCGCACCAGAAATACTTTGTTGGTCATAAAACCGAAGAAAATATTACAGCCATAGCGACCAGTGTTGATGACGATCGTGAAATATCAATTCGTTGCCCTTCTCAGCGATTGGGAATGTTACTCAACCACAAGGCAAATTTTACCCGTCGATTTGGGTTTGAAAGCTTATAAAATTCAACTCACGCAGGAATTGAAGCCGAATGACCTACCACAACGACTAATTTTTGGTAAATGGGCCTTACAAAAGCTCAATGAAAATCCGCTGTTTTATCGAAAAATTGTGTTCAGCGATGAGACACATTTCTTGCTGAACGGATACCTAAACAAGCGGAACTGTCGCATCCGGAGTGATGAACAGCCACATGCCATACATGAATTACCGATGCATCCCGGAAAAACGACAGTCTGGTGTGGTTTATGGGCTGGTGACATCACCGGTCCACTTTTCTTCAAAGACGACCGTGGAAGAAACGTTACCGTCAACGGCGAACGATATCGAGCCATGATACGCGATTTTTTTTTTTTGCCCCAATTGGCTGAGTTGAACTTGGTTGACATGTGGTTTCATCAGGACGGTGCAACATGACACTCTGCTCGTGAAAAAGTGGATATGTTGAGGAATGAATTTGATGAGCAGCTTATCTCTCTATTTGGCCCTGTGAGTTGGCCGCCAAGATCTTGCGATTTAACGTCTCTTGATTATTTCTTGTGGGGTTATGTCAAGTCGTTAGTCTATGTGGATAAGCCGAACACTATTGAGGCCTTACAGGATAACATAACACACGTTATTGGTGGAATACAGGCCGAAATGCTCGAAAAAGTGACGAAAAATTGGACCTTTCCGAATGGAGATTTTGAGACGGAGCTGCGGACAACGTTTACATGAAATAATCTTTAAAAATTAAATGGCAAAGACCAATTTATCGATTGTTATAAAAAATTTTAATATATGAAACTCATCCCATTTTTCAGAGAGTAGCATTTACACTTCTTACACCTATTTTTTCAACACCAGTTACTACTGATCCAAAACGCGTCATACTTTGATATGGCAGATGGTATCCGTATGAGCCAAAGTACATATATATGAGTATTCAGTATAAGTTTATGAGTGTTCATATTTTGATATAACTCCCAAACAAATTATTTATCGAAAGTTGAATAGTCTAATGTTTGATGTAGACCACATACAAATATAGTTTCCAATCTAAGTCGTTTTGCCTTTAGGTGAACATTGCGAATATAGACTTATTTTTGATGTAGCTTCTATGCAAATGTATATCACCATCTGTGTTCTAAGAGCTTGGATCCAGCTTCCAATTCATAAATGGCCTTAATGTTAGACTTCCAAAAATTGTGTTTGTGGATCTAGAAATATATATTTTTTTTTTACAAAAACTGATCGAAAATATTACAACATTCTTCAAAGGATGCCTCAAAAAGTCTTCTAAAAACTTGATCGCATCGATGTAAATGAAAAATATATGAGAGATTCATTCTAAAAATTACAAATCTTAAAATATATGTTAATTCGGAGTCTATATATTACAGAAAATGCATCTATCACGAGTGGGTCTTTAAATGTGATGAACAAAATCGACTGGTTATTAAAGAAATCAAAGAAATATGCGGAAAAAGTGGAACCACAGACAATATCTAAAAACTGACTGGTTAAAAACTGCCACTATTTTTACGCTAGATTACAATATGCAATCTGACTATTTTAAAACATTAATTTAGATTGTAATTGTATATTATTTTCTAAAATTGTATTAAATTACTTAGTTGGTTTTGGTTCCTTAGACTTGTCCCAAAATATTTCCATACCTAACGTAAGCACTGAAAGCCCCAAATCCTATAAAATTAGTAGATATAAAAACTATAAAGAAAAATTATCATAAATCATTATTTCACTCATGTTATAAATAATATATATATAATATATATATAATAATATACAGAATTTGTATAGCTTTGCTATTTGCAATTTAAATGCTTTTACTCCTCCTGGTCTTTCTGTAAAATATGTTGTTCTTCAGTTAGTCCCTTTTAAAACAATATTAAGCTAACGATCTGCTTCTGCATCACCAGCGGCATATAAATAATATGGTAGTTATGCTGAGAACTTCCCTTATTAAAATTAGTATCATCCACTCATCGCCACCTATATACCAATTATGTTACTGGCCACCTATCTGTACGATTAGTATGTTATTGCCGCTCCTCTTCTTTGTAGTCTTTGCAATCGTTGTACTACATTTAAAAAATCATACAATATATTCAATTCCATACAAATTATTTCAATCCAAACAATTCTGTTTTTTTTTTTCAAATCGATTATTGCTATTCTGCCTCGATACTTTTCTGTTTTCTTAATGGATAAAAAGATACCGGACCAGGGAATGCTGCTAAAACAATAAAATATTATTTGCAAAAAAAAAAAAAAGAAGAAGCGAACGGAAAAAAATGGTTTGCAATAGAAAAAATTTAATATTTTTGTTGGACGAAAATGTTTACATTTATCCAAACATTCTCAATTACGAGCAACAAGAAAATATTAGCCAAAACACACTGAGAGTGAAATAAACACAACAAAAATGAGCAAGTTGAAAATTCAAAAAAAACGAAAGACAACAACTTTGCAAACTGTGGTGAAAATATGGCTAAAAACGCACGCACACAGACTCACATATATATGTATATATATGTAATCGCAGCCGCCAAAGTAGCAGAAAGAGGAAAAAGATGAAGAGCAACCAGTGGAAATGATGAAAACACACCACCTCATTCAAACCACCCACGAATTTTTGTTTGATACTCCCGGACAGCCGCCAGGCTCGTTAAAAATCCCTCACATACATTTGCACATACATAGTACACTTATATAGCCATGTAAATGAGTGTGTGGGGGGGACAAGTGTTTGTGTGTGTCATATAAACGAATAATTTTATGTCTGTCCCAGAATTTTGACGGCACCATGGATGGAAAGGTCGGAAAGATCATATGGAAAATTTCAATTTTAAGTGCGACTACTTGCAGTGTCTGGTTTGAAGCTTAATGGCGCAATTGCGTTTTTCTAGCTCACCTATGGGGAAATAGCATAATGGGTTCAAAAGCAGTTGCGCGAACAGTTATCAGCTGAAAGCGGCTGTTCCTTGCTGTGTTACCTTAGACACTCAAACGGTAAAAGTAGGGTAAAATTAGGCAATGATTGATGAATTTCGATCATAATTTAAAATTTTATGAAGGCAATTCCACATTTAAGAGATTTGAATTAGAATTACATTTTGGAATTATCAATTTTGTGTCTTCAAGAGCGATTTCAGCAGAAAATGAAAATGTAATTTCATCACGAACGGTTCGTCGCAGACTACAGACTATTCGTCCGAAGCCAAAAGAGTTCCTTTGCTTAGACACCAAAATTTAAAGACTAGATTGGCGTTCGCAAAAAGTCATTCCAATTGGTCCGAAGGAGACGGTGAAAAAAAAAATGGCGAAACATTTTGTGGAACGATGAACCAAAAATTAATGTACAGGGTAGGCCATAAGGGTGTTGGCGGTTTAAATATTCAATTAAAAAAAAAACTACGAAACATAAAAAAAATATATTTGTATTTTTAAAAAGTAGAAGCATAGGAATTTTTAAGACTTAAAAATAATGTTGTCCAAATGGCTTCCCTCGGCTGCTTGATACTCTTGGAACCGAAGTCACAAATTTTGGAAAACTCGTTGAAAAGTTGTTCTCGGTATTTTGTTACTTTCCTGAATAATGTTCCTCTTCAACTGCTCTAAATTGGTCGGATTATTCTCGTAGACTACCGATTTGAGGTAGCCCCATAGAAAATAATCGCATGGAGAGAGATCGGGGCTACGTGGGGGCCATTCAATATGCCCCCTTTTCGAAATGAGTTTTCGAGGAAAAACATTTTTCAGCAGCTCTATGGATACCCTAGCCGTATGACATGTGGCCCCATCCTGTTGAAACCACAACCTCGAGGTATTGCCTTGAAGTTCTTGCAAAGCTGGCACCAAAAAGTCTGCTAGCATGTTGCAATAATTGTTCGCTCTAACCGTCATCGCATGCCCTCTTTCGTCCTCAAAAAAGTATGGTCCAATAATACCGGTTGACGTTATCCCAGCCCACACGGAAGCTTAGGGCTGTGAAGTGGACGTTTATGCAAGCGTCGGGGATTAGTCTCGGACCAGAACCGACAATTTTGCTTATTCACATGGCCATTAAGGTGAAAATTGGCCTCATCACTAAAAATTAAAATTGAAAAATTGAAATTGTTGAACCGCTCTAGCATCAAATTGACAAAGTTAAGTCGGTTATTGGCATCATCGGGTTTTAATTCTTAGACTATCTGAATCTTATAAGCCTTCAAATGCAAATCACGTTTCAAAATTCGTCGTAAAGTTGTTCTTTTGACATCCAAAGACTGACTTCTCTTACGTGTTGACTGTTGCGGATTTCGTTGAACTGAAACACGAACACGCTCCACAATGTCGGCTGATCTTGCAGAAACTGGGCGACCACGAACCGTAATTGGTACTGTTGAGCCGGTTGTTTCGAACATTCTGATCTATTTTCGTATCACATTGGCGCTTGGAACTTCACTTAAATCGTGTAAACCGTGTTCATGCCGATACAAACGTCGTGCAGTAATCACTGATTTATTGTTTTCGTAATACGCTCGGACACAAAATGCACGCTGCACTCCTGTGTACGGCTCCATGGCGACTAAATTTCCAGGAAGCGGCGCAGCGGACAACATATCCCCCTGCCATCCCGCGCCGCGCGTTACCGAGAAATTGAAGAATTAAATCGCCAACGCTCATATGGCCCACCCTGTATGTGGAAACGACTCTGACCGGAATGTTCGACGACCTGTATGTGGGCGGACTGACATTTTGTTTTATCAAAATAATTTTTTTTCTTAGAACTGGCAAAATCTACTTTACCACCCACTGTGCTACATCTACTTAATACCCACAATTTAGTCCAAGAAAAATGGCACACGATCATATTATGGCCAATTCATTTGTTTTTGTTGCCACTGTTGGCTGCCTTCGCCATGGCTATCATCGTTACTGCAGCGGGCAAAAATAACATCATTATCGTCGTTGTCAGTATCATCATCATCATCATCATCATCATCCTCATCCGCATGATAACATCTTACAGGCGATCCGTTGAAAGATCATTAGTTTAGACGGAATTTTTGTTTGTTTTTATTCGCATACGAGTATGATTTGAAAATAAACTGCAATTAATGAAATTAAGTCGAATTAACTTGACACAAATATTACACGACAACCATTTGCCATACAAATCAAGATTCGGTAAATGATTCTGTGACATCCTATCAACCCCCCGCCCCTAATTACCCAGTTATTAAAGGAAAGCCAGGAAAGCAACAGCAACACTTTGCCTCTTAACTATCAATGATGATGATGGCGACGATGAAGACGATGATCGGTGGTGATTGCCAACGTTTTCTCAAAATGTTACAACACAATTTCGAAAGTCGCAGCAAGTCTTGTGGGGTGGACAATTTCATTTTGAAAAATGACTTTTAATTTGTGTGAATATGTTCGCATATACTAAATATTATATAGCATATTATAGTATACTATAATACAAAATAGGATAGTATTGTATAGTATAGTACAGTATAGTATATTTGAGCAGATTGACAACGCATACAGTTAATGTTGTGTGAGCGAACGAAATTGGTTCAAAATCATATTTTTACTTGACTACGAGAATATGTGTGAATATTTTTAAATGTTGTTGCTGTTTTTTTTAAAATTTATTTATTTATTTAAAATGCTATTTTTCTTTTATTTTTTTATATGAATTTCCTTTGTTGTTGTTGTTGCCTTGAAAATGTCGTAGCCACATTATCGAGAATTTTGTGCTGGGCAGTTTTTTGTTATTTATTTTTTTTATTTATTTATTTATTTTTTTTTTTGATTAGTCCAAAAATTTGATATTATTTTTTGTTGGAATTGACGTCAAATCATTGTTTTGCTATTTGTTTAGAACACAAAATTTCATATCACCCCGTCTTAAGTTTATATCATCACCAGCACCATCATTAGGGAAGGAGGAATGGTGCTGCAGAGGGGTTTCTTGATTTTATTGTCATGCAGTGGAATTTGTTATAAATATCACCGAACGTTTGGAATGTTTTGATTTGAAAATCAACTGTCTTTTCTTGGCAGATATTATGCTGTAAATATTAAATAAAACACAGGCATTTTTAATTTGTTTGGCACTGATACAAATAATGAGGTATTAACTGGAAATTTCATATATATCAATGGGCAAAGTTGAATGGAACAAAGGGAATATTTCGTAAGACTTATGCAAGTTGGCAATAAAAACAATTTTTTGTTTCAAAATTGCCCGCAATATGTAAAAATAACATTTAGACAAGGTTCAGAGCATAATGTGGAATGTAAAGCGATATTAAAAACAATTAAATTTGATCATCCGAAACAACTTTATTAAAATAGCATAAAACGTTACTGTACAGGATAATGAAACACCTTTTGGAACTTTATAATTGCTTAGACTCAGCTCTTTTTTCAATTCAGTAAAGAATTCTTATAAAACGGACATTTGAAATTCTCATCGTTTTTTAAATTTTATGTGAATTGAAAGGACCGGTAGAAAAAGAGCTTAAATTTTCCAAAAGTTTAGAAAATCTATTCCAGCTAATAGTTGCGCGAGGAAGACAAAAAATTGTAAATAGAAAATATAAAGTTTTACGTCAGAGAAGAGGAGAGAGAACAGCAGAGAGAGCTGAAATTGCCAAAAAATGGATGGACTTCTTCCCTTTTTCTTCAATAAAACATAAATTATGATAAAAAAAAACGTGTTATTTTTCATTTTCGAGTTTAGTTGAAGCAAAGTATTTCTATTTCTATCTATTTTTTTAAGCAAACAATTTCTATTTGACCAATTTGTGCCAATTGTGCCGCAGCCGTTTTTCCTTTTTTTTTAACTTGGTTACACTGTTCGATTTTGTCAGTTCATCTCAAGGCCGCCAGTCTGGCAAGGCTGTCAGCTGTTAAATACCTGCCATCTGAAGTGTTATTTATTTAGTGAAAGGTTTGCCATTTACGAAAATGGATCGTTTAATATCCGAAGTACGCGGAAAAATGTTTAAACCTTTCTGCGAAAACAAACGAACAACATTCTCTTCAGCTCATTCCTCACTCGGTGTTTACGTCAACAAGCAAAATTGTCGCATATGGGGGAGACTCAGAGAAACTAGAAGTGATTGTGAAAAAGCCGTTGCATCCGGAAAAAAGTGACGGTTTTATGCGCATTATTGTCTGACTTATTATTGGGTCATATTTTTTTGAAAACTATCTCAAAAAAATCCACTACAGCGACAAATTATAAAATTTTGTTTTCAAATTGAGTGTTCTTTAGTGCATAAGTTGTGTGGGGTGATGAGCCCACTTTACGTTAGAAGCAACGAGCCTTCAAAGTCGGCTCTTTAACGTTTCGTGACGATCGCTTCAGTATATAATTAGTTAACACATCTACGTCAAAGAAAAACTAAATCGGTCTAGAAAATTGCTGCTCTCCGTGAAAGTGTGCAGGAAAAACTGAAGCAGTCGATACCTCGCCGTGCACAAGAACTGTGCAAATTTCAAACCACAATTGCCGAATTTTGCATCGAGACTTGGGTCTGTGCCCTTACAAAATTCAGCTCATTCTGGAGTTCAGAGTTAATGACTACAAACTACACCGTTTGCGTGCTGACTGGGTTTCGGAGCGTTTGGAAGAGAACCCCATTTTTAATCGAAAAACTCGTCTTTACCGGAGAGACGCACTTTTGGGTGATTGGCTATTCTAACAAACGAAATTGGGACGACACCAATTCGCATAAGATTAACCAAGGGGCAATGCATCCACGGACCCCTACTGCTTGTTTGTTTATCTTGGGCCTGCGGCATCATTACTCCATACTTCTTTGAAAACGACGTCGGTGAGTTCATCAACATTGATCGCGAACGAAACAGGTCGGTGATAATCAATTTCCTTTGGCCCAAGTATGTGCTAAAAGAATGCCACATTGGACATTCTGAGGGTATATCTCTCGTGGAAGTGGCATCAATTAATTACGCGATTTATCCTCATTCAATCAATTGCGGTTATTTACATGAGTCTCACCGTAAGGCCTTACTCATGGTGTGCCATCACACATGGGACTGTTTTTTCTTTTCTCTTTTCCTTTGTATCTTCCTTTTCTTTTTTGTATCTTTTCTTTTCCTTGGGGTACTCAAACTAATCCCAAAAGGATTAGTCGAAGTACCTTTGAGATAAGAAGCAAGCCCCCTTGGAAAATTTCCTCAGGGCTTGCTTCCTCTCTCAGCCAAAGTACCTTTAAAGTCACTGGTATGAAGTGAGCTTCATCCCGGTTAGGAGTGAGGCCTATCTAGACAACTCAGATAGATCAAGAACAGTGTTTTCCCAGTTCCCGCATTACCTTCAGGAGACCCGGAAGTAACGCAAAATCACTGAAAACACGTATTTGGGCAACCGCAGCCAGCACGATGCTCCCACAAGGGTTTCAACGCCACGACCAGGCAAGAACAAAATGTTCCTGGGGCCCCTGGTCTCCCGTGCTACCAGAAAAGAAGAACCCTCTGGTCAGGGTTTCGCAGACAAACGCTGCTCCAGTTTTGCTATATCATCGCATCGCATCGAACTGGTCGTCCATCTTAAACGCCATCAATTTTCAAGGTCCGAGGAGAAAATATCGACACAACAGTAAATGTCATACTCTTCTAGTCCATCTACCATATCTCTCTCCGAAAGACCTCCATGGCAGTACGATTATACAACAGAAAAGAAAACTCTTCCGATGTCTTTCGACGGCTTCTTTGTGGTCGTTCTTGTTGCCAGGATGGCGATTTATCCTCAGTAGACTTTTCCCTGTGGAATTTTCTGAAATCGCAGTTCTACGTCAATAAACAGCAATTGCCCGGTACCCTCAAAGTCAATATAAGTCAGGGCATCGCTTAAATTCTGTCGGATCTATGTGGCAGGGCCAGTTAAAATTGGATCTCTAGGATCGATGCCACTGTGAGAATCAGCGGCGCATGTTTGACCATAGTTACGAGTACAACTATATTCCATACGCAATGTTTCCATACGGATGTTTCGAATAAATAGGAATTTCTTTAATACCTGATACAGCATCTGTTTTCTTCCTTTTCCATACGGATGTTTCGAATTAAAAAAAGAAGAATTTCTTTAACACCTGATACAGCATCTGTTTTATTCCATTTCCATCCGGATGTTTCGAATTAGAAAAAGAAGAATTTCTTTAATACCTGATACACAGTCTGTTGTACTTACTTTCAACATCGCACCGTCCTATCTGGAACACCCATTATAGAAAAACACATATAGAAACATATGACATTTCCCGTAAAATGTCAACCTGCTTTCTAATTCTCTTCAAAATATCGAAGCATCGATATAGATGTTTATCGAAACACACCTATATATTTTTTTATATATATGACAAAGTGTGACTAAAATTAAAAAGTAATGTCCATTTCTAAAATAAGAAGAATAATTATACTACTAGGCTTTTCTCATAAACAAATCATTTCTTCAGTCGAAAACAAAATTATCAATGAAATTGTCATTAATATGGCAGCGAATAGAACAACAGGTCATTAAACAGAATTGCCGGTAAATAATGGAAGACACATTGTCGCCAGGTAAATAAATACAGTATCAGCTCAAGATGTTGGAAAGAATATGCAATGTGGTGAAAAATTATGTTGATAAAAATACGTGCCCTAACACGAGGCTAGTCAAAAACTAAGCAACATGACGTATAGATGGTGCCAGTAGTTTGGAAAACAAAATACTTTGCTGAAAAGAGAACATATGTTTTAAGTTTCAAGACGCCACGTTGTTTAGTATTTTTATTTGAGCCATCAAAAGTAAACGATCTCAGTGAGTTTGTAAATATGGAAAAAATTCCATTTGAAAAATCTTAGTCCAATCAATATTAAAGCCAAACTAGATTCTATTCTGGGGGAGTCTGCTACTTCGTTTACGACTGTAAAACATTGGGCAGCAGAGTTTAAACGAGGCCGTAGGTGCTGAAAAGAGGAACACCGTAGTGGTCGACCAATTGAAGTGTCCGCGCCAGACACGGTTAAGAAAATCCACAAGATGGTGTTGGATGATCATCAGCTGAAGGTGCCTGAGCTAGCTGAAATGATAGGCATTTCAAAAAGTGCTATATATCGTATCTTGATCGAAGATTTCAAGCTGAGAAAGCTGTGCACAAGACGGGTGCCGCGCTTGCTTTCAATAGAGCATGAAATTATCTTTAAAAATTAAATGGCAAAGACCAAATTATCGATTGCAATAAAAATTTTTAATATATGGCGCAAATTTGAGTGTTTTATTCGATTTTTGAAAACAAATACGATTAAAAAATCAGCCTATACAACAAATAATAAGTGGGATACAGTGATTAAGAAAAAAGTTATTTGAATTTTTTTATTGCAGCACAATTGGTGCGCCACCCTGTACTATATAGTACGCGTCTGAAACAATACATTTGTATTTTTTATCCTTTGTTTCGAATACCTTACAATCCCTCAATTTTTTAATTCCGCCCACAATACTAAGAAAATTTCAAAAATTCAATCAATAGCAAACTGAATACTTCAGTATTTTAAAACCTTGTTTTAACACAAAAATTATTTTCACATTGCAATTTATTAATACGGGATAACGCAAAATAACTATTTGGTAATACTATTCCAAACTTCGGCTATACTTGAAGCTTCGCGTTTATGTACCTATAAACAAGTCCAGATCCTGACAGCTCGTAAAGAGAATGTCTAAATTTCGATACTTTAGCTGTAATTTTAAGATTCTATGTATTTGACTTAACCATTACCATTCTTTAATTTATATTAAAATTAACGATTTTTTTAGTACATCAAAATGTACTTTTGTATCGATATTATTGTGAATGAATTCAAAGTTTTGCCCACGAGCGGTTACTTAACTCCATTGAGTGAGATTATGTGTACTAAATTTATTTAAATTTATATAAAATATGTGTAAATGTTTATTTGTTGTCGGACGTTTTGTAATGGGGAAAAATCACTTATAAATCAAATCTCAACTGGTGTTGAACGCAGTTAATCCTTCCTTCCCAATTCCAAATTGAAAAATGAATTGTGTACAGTAAATGAAAGTATGAATTCGAAATTGAATTGAAATATGAATTTCATAAAATAAAGTAAATTATGATTAAAATTGAATTTTTGAATTGAATGGCTTTTAATTCAATTGTATTGTTTTGAATTAAAATTGCATTAAATCTAGTTACACTGAATTAAGTTGAATTGCACTGAATTGCTTATATTAAACAGTTTGTAAATATTGTAAACTGTAAAAATTAACTATTTATGCCTGTGTAAGGGCCCCTTCAAACAACCATGTAACTATAAAAACCCTTATTTTGTTACGCCCACATGGCAATCTAGCGGGGCACGGACGCCTCTTGGTTGAAATCGGCGGGATAATTGAGCCCTTTTTTCCGCTAACCAGACCACTCCGCCAGCCGTCCTCAACATACGAATAAAACCTGAAATAATGTAAGTTAACCGTTATCTCTTCCTCATCTTCATTACGAAACCCCTCGTAAGTATACACATCCCACTAAGAACCTTAGTTCTTCCACAAAACCTCCAATCTCTCTCACGGAACCTAAGTTCCAAATTAAATCTTCAGACCATATCTGATAGATTTACACACTAGCATTTGCATCTCGCATTTGCATTTTATATGGTCCTTCGAGCCTAAGCATAACTTGCTGCCTTAATAAGACTTCTTTGAATAGGCATTAATTCTCATCTTTTATTTATCGCCACTTGTAATTTCTTCACAATCAATTTGATTGCATGCGAGATAATTTCACATGACTGTGAATTTCACATGACTGTGAAATTATATGATCCAAATTGATTAGAGGATTCCCCGCTACTCCCCTTGCCATCATATTAATCATCACCACCTCTGTACGGAGGATATTGAAGAAGAAAAAGTACATCAGACGCCTGCGGTATTCAGAAAAATTATGGAAAAGTTCTAAAAATGCGCCCTCAAGAAGCAACCACTTGAACGATACTATTTTCTCCTTTAAATTGAACATTATGCTCAAACAGAACCGATTTTTTGTATTGTGAAAAATAACTGTAGCCTTAGAAATCCTGGTGAGTGTTTTTATGCCACATCGGGAGATTTCTTTTGCTTCTTTGTAGGCAAAACTAGACCACTTTCTTGAAAAGTGTATGAGCGCTTACAAATAACACGATGCTATGTCACACCATTGACAAAAATTAGAGTATCTTCTCCCCGTATTTTTGTATATTTCAGTGCTAAAATATATCACTTCTGTAGAATTTCAATAGTTTGAATACAATAAAAAGTTATAAAGACAATGAACGCTTGAATACTTTCATAATTCAATAAGAAAATATTTCAATATACAACTAATATAAGGTTATCCATTTTTCAGTTTTAAAAGTAAAGTTAAATAAAACACACATAAAACTATGATTTCGATGATACTTTTATTTCATTATAATGCTTGGACATTGCCATTATGTAAAAAATACAAAATGTCATTAAAATGACCGCTTCTGGATTGGTTACAGCAGTGGATCCCTTTGAGGTAGTTGTCGATCACTTTCTCGCAAATTTCGTGCGGTATCTCAGCAATAACTTGACGAATATTGGTTTTCAAATGCTCCAACGTTTGAGGATTATCCGCCTAAACACGGTCTTTGACGTAGCAGCACATAATTTAGCCGCAAGTCTAACGATGCCAAATTGCATGATATAGGTGACGAATTGACATCCTCAAAATGTGATAGTACGTTTTCTGGAAACTTCTCATGCAATAAAGCCAAAATCGGTCGTGTTGTGTGGCTCGTGGCCACGGTCTTGTTGGAACCACATATCTTCCAGTTCATAATCTCCAATTGCAGGCCAAAAAAAGTCGGCTATCATACGTCCATAACGCTCTGAATTGACGTTAATGATTCCTCCACCGTAATTTTTGGAAGAATTCGACTTAATGACACCTCCAGGCCATAACGAGTACCAAACAGTCACTTTTTCCGGATGCAATGGCCATAATCCATAATCACCCATATGCGACAATTTTGTATGTTGACGTAACCATCGATTAAACTTCATAGTTGAAGAGAATTTTGTTCGAAAAATCAGCATTGAAAGCTTATTGCTGTAGCACCCAAACAGCATATCTACGGCGTTGTGAAAGATCAGCCGGCTTTAATTGTTATATAAGTTGGACTCTAGATGGGTGGAGGTGCAAATTCAAATGCAAAATACGTCATAATGAGCCGTAAGATAGGCCCAATTGCTAAAAATGTCGTGGAATCGATCACTTTCACCAACAGAAGCTATATTTTCTGCAATGCGTGCATTGCGATAATGCACAAGCCTAACCACTTTTGTAACGCTGCCAGTCTCTTTAAATTTCTTTGTAGTCTTGCCAATTACTTTGCATAATAAGTCGATTGTGATGACCAGAGTCGCCCCGTAATGCACGAAAAGTGCCCACTTTTGAATCACCATTTTTGTATTTAGTTTTAACTATATTTACGCGTTCTTCGGTTCTTAAACGATCCATATTCGTAAATGACAAACTTTCCACTAAATAAATAACACTTCAGATGACAGGTATTTAATACCTGACAGCCTTGCCAGACCGGTGGTTTTAAAACCTTTAAATGGATAAATCGTTACTTCTATGATATAATAAAGAAGTATTTTAATATTCAATATGTAGCTATTATAATGTTTAAATGCTTCAATACTTCTATTCTTCAATATTCACACACCACAATATCTCATTACTTCAACACTAACTCAATATTATGTCCACAGTTTAATATTTCACATATGAAAATGTTGTTTCTTCTTTTTGTTGTAGATTTACTTTTGCTATTCAAACGAAATTAGTATTTATTGCAATTAATTAGAAGACACATAAATCCAATTAGTTGTTAATTAGGTAAGGATGCTATCATAGGGTATCGTACATTTCATTGTAATAGGAGGAACGTGGTAACTCTAAATCCCACACACCGTTTGCCGCCAATCTCATTAGGCACCGACGCATTTATATTCATAGGTCATCAAGTCCAACCCGCCGGGTAAACTGATTCAATTCTAATATAAAATATAATATATTAATATCATGATACAGTAGACGAACAATGAACGCAGTTTACAAGCGCAAGCAAGGCAACTTAACTTGGGCCTGGCCTCTGGCTGGGATAACGAATATCTTGGGTTCGAATCCCAATCAGTGATACCAGAGAAGAAAAGAAAATAAGAACTCCAAATTGTTATAACAGATGATGATGACTTGCAAAAGAAAAGCTTAAATGGCAATTATTTCAGATTAGCTATAAAATGACCAAAATCACTGATCGTACAAGAAGAAAGCGCTAGTTCACTCTTTGTAGACTTCCACTTCAAGTTTTTTTTGTTTTGAAGTCCCAATTAGGCATAGAATTTTCTGGCAGATGGGCAAATTTACAAGCAAAAAGTAAAACTATTTCAGAATAATGTGGCTAATTGATTTTGCTACCACATTTCCTGGGACACATTTTCAATATGATCTTTTCAGTGGAGATGAGTATGATGTCAGTTTATGTCATTCAGTTTAATGATGTTTAACTAGTAAATCAAACAGCTTTCAGCTTACCTTGGCATCTCTGGGGAAATATGGTTTGCCATTGTGCATCCAATACACTTCGGGGCGCGGTATGCCACCTACCAAGGCCTCCAACTTAACCTTTTGGCCTACACGAGCCATGGCATTATTCAATGGAATCTTGAAATGTGGCACTTCTGTAGGCTCCAAAGCTATATTCGTACAGAGAATACAGAAAAAGCCTTATAAAGAACTATCTTATTATGAATTAATAGAAACCACTTACGTTCCACAATCAAACTGGCCGAACAGTGTTCAATACCCGCTGGATTGGAAGCACTACAAGTGTAGACAGCATCGTCCTCTAAAAAGACCTCCTCAAATCTTAATTTGGCCTCTCCATTGTTGTAACTGATCACATAGTCCGATGAGTCATCAATGCATTTGTCATTTTTATACCACGAAACGGTGGGCAAAGGATTACCAGTCACCACACAAGAGAATTCAAAGGAGGAACCCTCGTTAGCCTTGCTGCTCTGCAAGAAACGCACTATGCGGGGTGCAATCATTTGCACTTCGGCTGCATTCTCACGCACCGACAGGTTGGCACTAGTGGCTGCATTACCCACCAAATTGGAGGCACGGCAAGTAAACCTGGCCGAATCGGCCGCAAAGGTTTCCTCAATAACCAAACGGCACAATCCCTTGTCGAAGCTGGTCTTGTAGTCGGGATTGTTTTGTATCAAAATACCATCCTTGAACCATTCTATGGTAGGTTCGGGATTTCCCGTGACCTCACATTCAAAAGTGAATTTGTCATTCTCTCGGGTCACTGCATCCTTTAGGGGTCTAATGAAGACGGGCGAGGAGTACTTGATTTCGGTAAAGATATGATTGATTTCGATGTCTTTGCGTATGTTCTCCGTGACAATGCGCTGATGATCGATTTGATCACGCACATTTTGCAAGCGCTTTAGAGATTCTTCACGCTGCACTTGCTCCTTCAGCGATAGCAAACGAGCTTCTTCTTCGCGTTTGGTTTGCTCACGTAAAGCGCTAATGCGTGCTTCCTCCTCGCGTACAGTTTGGTCACGCAGAGATTGCAAGCGTGCCTCCTCTTCGCGCAGTATTCTCAAGCGCTGTTGTTCCTCTTCTCTGGCTGCCTGTTCGCGAGCAATTTGCTCTCTCATAGTTTGCTCACGCACCGCCTGGAGACGAAGTTCCTCTTCTCGCAAAGCTTTCAAACGATTTTGTTCTTCTTCGCGAACCTGTTGTTCGCGAGCTGCCTGCTCCCGTGCGGCCTGTTCTCGGGCGAACTGTAAACGTTGCTCTTCTTCGCGTACGGCTTGTTCACGAGCCGCCAACTCACGAGCCAAACGCTCACGTTCGGCCTGCTCACGTGCTGCTTGCTCTTTAAATGCCAGTAGACGTGCTTCTTGCTCACGGGCCGCTTTTTCGCGAGCTTCAGCCTCGCGTAAGGCTTTATCGCGTTCAGCTTTCTCACGAGCCTCGCGTTCTCTTTGTTCTCTAGCTTTCTCCTCATGCTTGAGGCGCTCATGAACTATGGTAATGTCGGACTTGAGTTTCATGAATGACTGAAAAATGGTCATGACATCATTATAAAGCTGGGAAACTTTGTTCATATCATGCGAGCATTTGGCAGCATTCTCCAGTTTAACGCGCAAAGGAGCCTCACGTTCGGTGACATATTTGTCGATATCATTGACAAGATTCGAAGCTTCAACTGGATCCCGGATATAGGTGATCTTATTGGAAACGCTATTGTAGAAGTAGTTAATTTCGCGATATTCACAGTCGATCTGAAAGAAATACATTGGCAATTTAGATTGGGAAGGGATTTCTGAAAAGACAACCAGCCAAACAAAAAAAAAAACGTACCTTTTCCACCACTTCAAAGAACTCGCTCGCTTGGTTAAGAGAATTCCTTTTACTCTTCACCTGATCTCTAAATTGTTGCCACTTTTCTGTGAGTTTTCTCAATTCTTCTCGGAAATAATTTTCACTTTCGGGATTCGATAGCAGTAGTTGTTGGGTTGTGGATTCGGTGAATTTCTCAATACGTTTTTCAAGTAGCTAAAAATAAAAGTGAATTTCGTGGACTTAGCAACATATCTTACAAAGAAACTAAATCACATTGCATTACAATTAGAAAAACACCAAACATTGGAATACATTTACTCCTTGCCCGCCCAGTTGTGTTCATCTAATTAAAAAATCATTTAAGCAGCAAAGAAACCCATTTTTTTTTCTATTCTATAATGGATTCGCCTTACTACCCCATTGCCGAGTGCAAGATAAAGAAAACAGAAAAAAGGAGGAGGACCAAATCTACACACAGATTTTTATCTAATTACAAATGAATGACAGCTGTTGCTGTCACTTCATTAAGCTTGCCGACTAAAGCGGATGTAGATGGATCTCTTTGGAAGACAAACAAACGAGCAAGCAGTGCAGTGGCAATTTCGTTTTCACTTTAACGGATTTGCTTTTTCATCACTGCACCAACACTCATGTCTAGAGAAGAAATTCACCACACTAAATATTTTGAAATTCAATTCCAAAATAATTTGCTTGTGATGCATCATCCAATGTTTACGCACAAGTGCGTGATGATGTCATGCAATTTATTTTTTCACTAAAAGTGAAATAAACAATACGGACATCCAGCCCATGCTAAAGAAGTGTATTATCGAAACCTGCTATATTGAAATATGAAGATATTCGAAGGAAGTATCTGAAATAATGAAAATATTCCGCTATATTTTCAATACCGTGAAATCGTCTTTAGAATTTAGGATTAGAAATATTTGCAATTTTCTAAATGCTCGGAGTAGTCGAAATATTATAAGTGTTTGAATTTTAAAATTCATACGGTGAGAGTACTCTGAGTCAAAAAAATGTTTACAAGTCACAGAAGGTCGAGAAGATGTGAATGACGATGCTCACTCTGGATGACCCAGCATATCAACAGCCGATGCAAATGTTGAGAAAGTAAAGAAAATTGTTATGGAAAGTCATCGAATTACAATTACAGAAGTTGCTGAGGATGTCGGCATATCGGTTGGCTCATGCCATGCAATCTTTTCGCAAATTTTGGGCATGATGCGTCGTGTGACAGCGAAGTTCGTTCCAAAATTGCTGAATTTTGACCAAAAACAACGTAGCATGAGCATCGCTCAGGAATTATTGAATGACGCCAACGATGATCCAAATTTGCTTGAAAGGATCATAACTGGTGTCGAATCAGGGGTATATAATTATGACATCGAAACCAAAGGCCAATCGTCCCAATGGAAGAGTCCAGGAGAGCCAAGGCCGTACGGTAACTAAGGAGTATCACCTTGAAGTTGTGAGCCGTTTGCGTGAAGCGATACAAAAAAAAAAAAACGTCAGGAATTGTAGGAAAAAATTCATGGCTTTTGCATCATGATAATGCACTTGCTTACTCATCTTTGCTCTTGTGAAAGGTTATTTGACCAAATCAACACCCTAATCATGCCTCAGCCACCATATTTACCAGATTTGGCCCCCTGCGACTTTTTCCTGTTCCCAAGATTGAAGAGACGCACGAAAGGACGGCGTTTTGCAACGATTGAGGAGATAAAAACCGAATCCCTGCGAGAGCTCAAGGACATAGCAAAAAGTGCATATCAGAATTACTTTGAGGATTGGAAAAAACGCTGGCTTAAGTGTATTATATCTGAGGGGGACTACTTTGAAGGAGATAAAATAGAAATTGATGAATAAATAAAGTTTTTTTTTTTTTGAGAAAAATGAAAATCCACCTTTTTTTTGAACACACCTCGTATAACACTTTTTAGAATACCGATCATTTCAGCTAGCTCACGCATCTTCAGCCGACAATCATCCATTTGTGGATTTTCTTAAACGTGTCTGACGTGGGCAACTCAATTGGCCGAACACTACGGTGTTCATCTCGGCAGCTAGTACGGCCTCGTTTAAACTCTGCTACCCTATGTTTTACAACAGTGGACGGAGAAGCAGACTCCCTCAGAGTAGAATCTAGCTCGGCCTTAGTATTGGTTAGGCAGAGACCTTTTCAATGGAAATATTTAATGACATAACGGTGACCAATTTTTCCCATTTTTATAAATTCACTGAGATCATTTACTTTTGATGACTCAAATAAACAAATACTAAACAACGTGGCGTCTTAAAATTTAAAATGTATGGTTTATAAGGTTGTCGCTTTTCACCAGAATAATTTTTTTTTTTCAAACTACTGGGCACCATCTAGTTTTAGCTAGTCTTGGGAGCGCCCTCATAAGAACTACCGTCATGAGCAGGCTTAAGTCTTCTCTATAGTGGTAGTAAATCCCTGGGGATGACTAAAGACTTTAGACGAAATATGGCAAATAAAACTGAAAATTAAAGGGAAATAAATATCTTCTAATCTGAGACCTAACAGTCAAACTATAGCCAAACTTATCAACAAAAACGTCAGCAGTGAAAAGATAAGGTGAAACAAATAATTTCCGAAATATTCGAAACTAAAAAAAAAAACTAAATTATTCAAAGACCTAAAATAATCGAAATATTCTAGTCAATCGAAATATCAAAAAAACTTTCGATATTCACAATAGTCTAAGTAATCGACATTACCAAAATACTTTCAATAATATTTATGGCCTTTGTTTCACATAACATTTTTTATAGATTGTCGAAAATTTATAATACTTTGCTCTGCTATGAGTTTTGATGAAAACTACTGATGGCTTTTATGCGAACATCCATAAATTATAAACAAATCTATATACAGCTGATGTTTAAACTAAATATTGCAAAATATATGTACGATATGGAGACTTTTTCGCACACACTTTGCTAATAATTATTTAACTAAACACACAAATGTGTCTAAATTGGCAACATTTACACATACGCACTCATGCCGAACCAAAGGTTTGACGTCATGCTAGAATAAAAGTTTTTTTCCTCGAAAATGGTAAAATTACTATGTGGAAATGGGGCAAATGGGATGAAAATATTGTGAAACATAGCCAAATGGAATGCTGAGACAATAATGAATTTTCACGAAAACCAAAATCAATTAGACACTGTCAACATTTTGGGTAACAAATGGATGGTCAGTAGTACAATGAATGGGAAAGACAAAGGAAATAGTTGGAAAGTCGAAAGATCACAATACCTCCATTGTGTGCAGATAACAACCCCAACGCAATTCATGCCGGGTTGGTTTCAGTATTTTTGGCATTGAACTCTATAGGCAATTATAGAAAGTCGAAATCAATTGAAATTAATTATACGCAATTATTTAATTATCGCAAACATTATGGTGGTCATTTCCCTTACCCACCCCCCATTCTACTAACCTCTATGGTACGTTCAAAATACTCAAATGCCAATGAGGTTGTTTTGGCAGCCGCTAAACTGTCTACATTTTGTCCATTGATCTCTTGCAATTGACGCGAGACACTGTCCAGACTACGATTGATGTCCAGTAGATCATTTTTGAATTTCTCCAAACGCTCCAATTTCTCCAGCGAAGACATTCTCTCACCATTGCAGGATTCAAAGTAGATGCGTAAATTCTCTAATAGTTTCAAAATGCGATCAGTATCGATTTCCTTTGCACCTGCTGGCTCTAGAGCGCGTACACGATCAATTAGGATCTCTGATTGCGTTATTAACGAGCGGAATCTTTCCATGCATACATCTCGGAACTTTTCGTGCTCGGCAATACAGCGATCAATGGCCTCGTTGGTATTGGATTCTTGTTGCTGCTGTTGTTTCTCAAAATACTGAGTTATCTCCTGGTGCAGCTTCGTGACATTTTCCAGATATTGCAGCGAGTTCTCCACCACGGTCTTGTAGTCATAGCGAATGCCCTCCAGTTTGGATTTAAGTGTTCGTAAATTGCTAATAACTTGTTCGATTTTTTGCATTGCTTCGGGATCTTTCGTTTGGATGCCGAGAGTGGTGTGGACGCGTTCTTGGATTTCATTTTGTGCTTGGTCGATGTCCTGCAGGACTAGTTTCAATTTATCGCTGGTGACCGTGTGCAAGTGCTTGGCATCCAACGAGGGTGAAGTGAAAATGGGATACAGTTGGGTATCCACATTGGTGGTTTTGGCAGCGGTCTAGAAAGGAAAGAGGAAAACACAAGAAAATATGGTTAAAACACAATAGTAAAGCAATTTTAAAATACTAATTGGTGTAAAAATTAAAGAATTAAAGTCTGAGAATAGATAAGGATGTCTATATCAGTCGCCACATAAGAAGAAGAAGAAGAAAGTCTGAGAAGAGGTAATTTGGAAAACAGTTAAAAAAAAAAATTGCAAGATCGAGGTGTTAACAACATTTGTGTGGACTAACTATCTTATAAATAATAAGTAGATTGCAGAGTTTTTGGTTAAATAATTTCCGTACAAATTTGAAAATATGATATTGCCATATTTCGCCTATTTCACTCAACGACAGATTTCAGATCTTATATATTACATTGGTGGATAATTGCTAAGGCTTCTACGCTTGTGTTGCCAGCAATGTTTGGATTAATGTTGTAATTTATAACTATCAAAAAAAATTTTTTCTTTTATTATTTTCCTTTCTTTATATAATTATCATTAACAGTGTTTATAATGTCTCTGCGTCTTATAGGCTTTAATAGAGACCAGTTGGCAAAATTAATAATATTCAAGTTAACATTTAAAAATCTGAAGAAGAAAAATATATATATCAATTAATAACGTAATAGTTGTAATAAAAAAAAAAATATATATATATATATATATACAGTGTTGCCCATATTCGACGGACCCATGTTTAAAAAAAAATCAAAGAAAAAAATAAAAATTTGGCGGTTGGCAAT
>JAHXMU010000775.1:174120-193268 GCA_019455685.1 Philornis downsi | reverse complement strand
TTATGGCGTTGCCAGATGGGTCCGTCGAACATGGGCAACCCTGTATATATATATATGTAATTTTGAATAAATTAGAAATCATAATATAATATTTTAGAGAACAAAATAAATTATAGAAGTGTTTCAATTCTTTCAAGTAAATATAATTTAATTTTCAATTTAAATTCTGATATTCTGAAAATTTGCCCAAGATCATGTGGTAATTCATTAAATACATGAGGCCCAGCGTAGCCTACTTTTTGCTTTGTCAGCTCAAGTCTACATCTTGAAGGTACTAAGCTTAGACGCTGATGTGTATTTACTTGGGATTGGGCAAAATGTTGATGAAATGCTATAAATGCATTACCAAATTGACCCTCAGATTTGAACACAAACAAACAAAGGTTTTACTAATATATTCCTTTTCCTGGAAGAACACTTTGAGCATAATTCTTAAACAAATTAACGGTAGGAAACTCTATTGGCAAGTTGTAAACAATTTTTAATGCTACAATTTTTAGCAGCATATACTATTGGTATATACACCATAATGTATATAATCGAAGTTTGGTTTCTGTTGACAATTTATACTTAAACTTCCTTAGACTGCAAGTTGACGAAATTTTTGTTTTCAGCATTTCAATGTGCACGTCCCAGGAAAGGTTGTAAGAAAATTGAATACCAAGATATTTAACAAACTTTGATTCAGTTTCGCTATTTATACAAACTGACATCTCTGGTTCTCTTTTTATTAAATATGGTCGGAATCGCACAAGCGTTGTCTTACTAGCATTTATGTATAATTTGTTAAGTCGAACATATTCAAATAAAATTGAGGCATCATATTCAATCTGCGTTTTCAACACTATCGGATGTTTATAATTATATAAAAGTCATATGTCATCAGTAAATATGAACATCTTTCCATAAAAATTTATATTTTTCAAATCATTAATATATATTTGAAAAAGCAACGGACCAAGTACACTTCCCTGTGGGATGCCACACTTTACTGGTTTAAAATTGCTTGTACTTTGTCCAATTCGCACATAATGTCTTCTATTTTTTAAGAAATCTTCCAGAAGTTGTATTGTTGACTCTTGTATGAAAATGAATCTAAAGTTTTTAATTAAGTTTGAATGATCAACTAGGTCAAAGGCTTTCCTTAATTCGAAAAAAATTTCTGCTACTCCACTAAATCCTCTATCAAGTCCATCGTATATCTCATTAACCACACTAACTACTGCCGCTTCCGTTCCATAATCTTTGCGGAAACCAAATTACCTATGAAATATTATATCATGTTTTTCCAGATAGTTAAATAACTGATTAAACATGAGTTTCTCAAATATCTTACTTATATTTGACAACAAAGAGATGGGTGTATACATATTAACATTTCTGTCATCATTGGTCTTTGGTATAGGTATAATTTTGTGGATTTTTAAAATATCAGGAAAGCTTGAAGTTTCAACCGTACTGTTAAATATTCTGGTCAATATCATCGATATAAAAGGTTTTCTTGTTAACAGCACTTTAATCGGTATTCCATTATGACCAGATCCTTTATATTTTAGCAAGTTACTCAGAATTGATTCTACTGTAGGAGTATTCACTTTAAGAAGACTGAAAGTCGAACCACTGTATGACAATGTTCGCAAGTTATTTATGTCGTCATCAACACTTACAACAATGGTATTATACAGACTTTGTACAGTGTTATTATAAACTACTACCTTTTCCTTATCCGACAATAAACATTTGCCGTTTTCATCTGCCAGCTGGCAACATTTAACAGGTTTCCTTCCTAATTCCTTATTTAAAAATCGCCAAACTTTCTTCGTGTCACCATTACAGGATAATATATATTTCTTGTAATACGAATTAATCAAGTAACTTTTAGAATATTTTATAATTTTGCTAACTCGTTTAATTTGACTTATCAAGACCTTATCGTTTTTATGTCTTCTCCTTCTTTTTAGTAAATTATTTTTAAAATTGATTAGATTAAGCAAACCTTTAGTCATCTAAGGTGTTAGATCATAATTAATGTCGTTATTTAATTGTTTTGTTTCAGAACTGAAATTAACTGCATCTTTCAGACACTTTACCAAATCTTTACATGGTCCTGTCGCTTCGTTAATATTGATATTGAGATTAATATTTGCATCAATATATTCCCCAACTTGGCGTAATTGATTACATTAAAATTGTCACCAGTTATTTGTAAGAATGTTTGAATTCTCATTTAACATCACAAATTTTTGTAAAATTTCAAAAATACTCGTATGATTTTGGTCATAGTGGCTCATTTCACTCTTACAGGTCGGTAAATGTATAAGTTTCATACTTTCTGTTTCTAACAATTTTTGTATTGATGTTACGATTTACAATCATTAACTATAAGTAATAAAGGATACTAAAGTATTAAGTATAATAATAAAAATTTCTTCAGTTTTTACTGGATTATCATTAAGTCTTTCTCCAACTTTCATGCCAGCAGATGCAAAGTCATCCTAACTTTCTTTTCTCATATAGAGCATAGTGTTGCGTAAAATGCAAAAAGACTTAAGTATCAAAAAATCAATATTAAATTTTAAATATTCTATGATATAACACTCTGAAGTGCACGATCATGCGAATGTTTAATCTTCTGCGATCATCAACTGACATTTTATTCACAAAGCTCAAATCTATGTAACTTCAGATAGATTTGTTTATTAATTGCCCTTTTAAATAGGGCGAGCACATGTTGTTTTAGCGGCGTCTATCAAATCGATTGTTTAATATTCAGACACTGATGCCAAATCACCAAGTCAAGTTATTGAGCAGCATGTGGAAATGATAAAACTTTCCTATCAAAATGAGTGTACTTTCTGATCGTCGAAATCATCTTCAGCAACGAGACTCAAGTTTGAATGAATGGGCACGACAATAATCAAAATTGGCATATATGGTTCACCAGGTGGCAAGGAGTCCTTTATTACTGTTTGGTGCGGATTTTAGGCCGATGGCATCACTGGTCCTTACTTCTTTTAAAATGTCATTGGTGGAGATATCGCCTTCAAAGGCTCCTAGCATAAATCGAGCACAACCAATTTCTTTTGATCCAAATTGAATGATATTGACATGACCATAAACGTGAACGTCATGTGGGTCCAGTAGAATGGTGTTATGGAATGGAATGGAGCGATTTGAGGGTATGGTTACCTCTCACAAAAGTGAATGTGAATGTGAATTAGTCACTAAAATCGTGCTAAATCTTTTCATACAAGTGTTTCTGAACTCACAAGTCTACGCTAAAAATCCGCTCAAATGCAGCAGAATCATTGAAAATTTAATCTATCGTATCCGTGCTATCGTGGGAAGCTGTTTTGGACATTTCAGCGATATTATATTCTATACACAATGACATACATAGGTTTTTCAATCAAAGCAAGGAAAGAACTTCATTAATACCTCACACATAGTTTAATATCGTGGAACGTATTTCCACATCAACGTTAACTTTATTAATTCGATTCAAACGTACAAAGTTGTTCTATTATACATACTAAAACGACTTATTCTAGAAAATGCTACAATATTCCAGAGAGAACACATATTTACATAACAGGTGCAACAAAGACAAACATATTTACAAAATAGTGTTGTTTATCATAGACTTAATTCTAGAATGTTCTTATTTACAGAACAGGTGAAAAGGAGATAACAATAGACTATGTAATAGGAGTGGGAGGAACAAACGTAACTTACTGTCGTAAACATAATTCTAGAAAAGTCCTACTTACAGATAAAGAGGGAAAGAGATTACATACATATATCATACTTGAATGTTCTGGGAGTGGTTTTGATGATCTTTCTACCTATAGTATATACACTTAGAGAAATTACCTTCATATACTACAATAGCTTTTCTTAATCCCTTTCACCATCAGTTTGTTCTTTTAAAATGGCTTCTGATTAGCGTATCTTTAGTGTCACAAAAAATATATCGCTGTTTTTATTAAAGGATTTTATTCATCCTTTTATAAAGAATGGCTTTCAAAGGTGTTATAATTTGCATTTTATACAACAATTGTGATCCTCGCATGTAATACTGAAAAGTGTTAATACATCTTTATTGGAAGAAAATATACAGTTTCTTTCTAAACTTAAAAACCTATGGTACAAATCCAAAAACCCATCCTAGCTAGAGTTTTACTGATTTAGATGCGTGATTGCTATTGTTCAAAGTCAATGCGGTAGCAGCACAATGTAAGCCTACATTGCGATATATCGGTTATATTTTGAAAATGTCAGCATTGGTCCAGTCAAACCTCATAATATTAGAACTAAAGGGTGTCCCAACAAGAACGCAAGATTTAAATTTTAAATAAAACACAGATATTTAAAAAAAATCGTGAAACTTTATTACATCGTAAAGTAGACTGAATGAGATTAGGTATGGAACAACTTATCGGGCAGATGGCCGCCGCGGCTTTTCTGGCACACACGCGATCTTTTAATGAAATTTTTAATGACAGTTTTGCATAAATGCAGCCTCCAGTTTCCTCTTTTAAGACTTGAGTCGTCGTCGGTTTATTCGCGTAAACCATTGACCTCAAAAAACCCCAAAGAAAAAAGTCTACTGGTATTAAATCGCACGATCTAGGCGGCCAACTCGACCGGCCAAAAGGCGAAATAACACGACCGGGAAATGACTGATGCAGCAATTGAATTGTTTCTCTGGCTGTATGACATGTGGCGCCGTCTTATTGAAACCACATGCCCTCCACTTTCATTTCTTCGATTCTAGGCACGAAAAAACTGGTTATCATTTCACGATATCGAACCTCATTGACCATTTGCGCTTGACATGCCTTATTTTCATAAAAAAATGGTCCAATGATTCCTCCAGCCCAAAATCCCCACCATACAGTGACACGTTGAGGATGTATTTGCTTCTCGTGAATCACTCGAGGTTTTTCCTCACCCCAAATGCGACAATTCTGCCTATTGTCGGAGCCATCAAGATGGAAATGGACCTCGTCACTGAAGATGATTTTATCGGCAAAATCAGCATTTTCATGTTGTCCCCCCAATACCCAATTGACGAACTCCCTTCGCTGTCCATGGTCATCAGCTGACTTCAGTTCCTCAGTCAATTGAACTTTGTATGCATGAAGATGCAAATCTTTCGTCAAAATTCGCTGCATAGTGGATTTGGAGACACCAATTTGCTGAGCTCGGTGTCGAATTGAGGTGGATGGAGTTTGAGTGACATCATCACATACAGCAGCGACATTTTCGGTCGATCGACCTGATCGAAGACGCGTTGTTGTCTTTACATCACTAACAGACCCCGTTTTGGCAAATTTATCCATTAATCTCTTTACAGTTGACTCTTTTGGAGCATTATTGTGACCTAAAATTGATCGCAATTTTTTAGGAACTGTAGCCGCAAAACTTTCACCATTTTGGTAAAACAATTTCACAATGAGAATGCGTTGTTCATTCGTGTAGCGCTCCATTTTTACTAACCTCGCACCTTCTACTAGCAAACAATAACATTGGTTCAAATATCAAACAATGACACTTCGAATGGCGCCAAATTTAAATCTTGCGTTCTTGTTGAGACACCCTTTACTTGAAATATGTAACTTCGAAAAATTCTAGAACTATTCCACGAATTTTATGTTTTCTTTATTATTATTATTTTTTTTTTAATACATATCGTAATATTCAAATACGTTCAAATATGTGAATTGAGATTAGTAATTTAAAATTGTACCATAAAAAGTTATAGAAAATTATAAACAAAAATAATTTTCGTGGTATGTACGATAAGTGATTTCCACTAATGTTGATTAACAATTTGGAGAATAAGTGTACAACACCTACGGTCTGACATTCCGTCTTTCAGGAATTACATTCTGGTGCTTTTATTGGTTTATATCAGAAATATTTCTATATAATATGTGTCGGCTTCTAATGATGGAATCGTTGTTGACTTGTAGTCATAACTCAATAATTCAAACATATTTTTTATAAGTGTTTATCAGTTTCCCTATGTATAAGTTCAGTGCTCAGTTCAAATCAGTTAATTCTTGTACTTCTCTGTACACTTTCTTTGTACAAACAATGACCACTTTGGCACCACCACCGTTCCACCTCTGCTTGCCGCCAAACGATTACTGTAAGAATAGAAATTGTTTGTTTCGTTTAGAAACTCTAACGTTGGCATTGGCTTTGACCACAAAGGTGATGCCGTATATTTCAAATGACGCAACTAGAACGTCTGATGTCAACAGCGTTCACACCTTTTATTATCATTTTGATGGCTTTTCTCATAAAAAATACATTGAAGTGACAACTGAAAAGTTTATATTTCAGGATGGAGATTTCGGGAAATATCCAAAGATGCACTGGACGATATAAAAATATGTACATCTCATTATGAATAATAAAAACGATTATGAATTCATAAAAACCTTACTAAAGAGTTGCATTGTGTCATAATATGACAACTTAGTTGTAAAATGAAATAGTTATTAAATAAATTTTTGATTTCATCATCTAAAATCCTTAAGAGTAAATGTTGTGCCTGAATATAGACGCAGTTATTGCCACGAAATTAGACATTTTCAAAGTTTGTTAACTTATATTTAAGATTATTTTATTAAGTAATTTATTTAACTCATAAAATTCAACCTATATTTTGCTATGAGCCTACATTTCATATACTTATTAGTACACAACGTATACGCTATCCTCGTACTAAGCATATTCTAACCTGTGGCGTATGCTTTACAATTTTGGACCATGTAGCGTATACTTTTCTGAATTGCGGAGATGAGCCAATGGTCGATGTTATCAGCCTGCATTTCATATGCATTAGTACACAACGTATACGCTATCTTTGTAGTAAATATATTCTAACCTGTGGCGTATACTTTATCATTTTGGACCATGAAGCGTATACTTCTCCAAATTATTGACATGAGTTAGACAAGGGTCTAGGGTCCAGTAACCTTATAAAACATACGTTTTAAGTTTCAAGGCGTCACGTTGTTTAGTATTTTTATTTTAGCCATCAAAAGTAAACGATCTCAGTGAATTTGTAAACATCGCAAAAATTGTTGACCGTTATATAGCTCAATATTTCCATTTGAAAGGTCTCAGTTCAATCAATCAATATTTAGGCCGAGCTATATTCTTCTCTGGGGGAGTCTGCTCCCCAAACCACTTTGTTACATATGGGAAGTGTAGTGCAACATACTTCCCTAATTCTTCTTTGTATTTAACAAACTTTTTCTACATAGAAAGAACCTTACAAGACGCTTATTTAGACAGGAATCCTCCGAATACAAATTAATGAAGTAAAGTTCGGGTTGCTTCCAAACACACCATATTCGTCAGATTTAGCTCCCTCGGACTATTTTCTATTTCTGGACTTGAACATATGGCTTGTTGGTAAAAGATTTGCCAACAATAAAGAGGCGGAGTCTGCGGCTAATGGCTGTTTCAAGGAGCTTGACATTTTTTACTATAAACAGGGTATAGAATCTATTGAGTTTCACTTGGAATGTTGCATCGAGCTAAAAGGAGATTACATTGAAAATAGAGGAAATTTTCCCCAACTTTTTCGTGTCTTATCTGTTAGGTTTACTAGTTTTGGACCGGCCTTGTACGCAACGGCGTATACGCTATTATCGTACTATATTGCAACCTGTGGCGTATGATTTATGATTTTGGACCATGTAGCGTATACTTCTCCAAATTAATAGCATGAGCCAGATACGATTTTAAAGAAAATAATACCACACTTAAATCAAAATCAATTCTAGTTTTGGATAGTAATTTGTTTGGCTTACATATGAGTGTTGGCACTTTTTCTATAGAAACGTTTTATGAACGCTTTCATTAATCCTGATGTAAATGTAAATATGTTTACTACGCCACAAGTTTTGTTGTCATTCACCCACGACAAGAGATTTCAATCAAAACAGGAGAAACGCAATACAATTTCTTCAATCCAATTGTAAATTTCCGCCTATTGCTGAAATATTGAAAACACATTGCCCTAAAGTTCAAAAAGAATTTTGGTAAAAAAAAAAACTGAAAAATAAATCAGCGACAATCTTTCAGTTTAAAGTGTTGGGGTGCGAAAATAATAATGATTTGTATTGATTCGCAAAATTGATGGAAATTTACATTTTAGCTACATATTATATATGTACCTGTACTGAAGTTAAGTTAATTAAATGCAAGTTTTGAATTATTTAATGATGGTTTGTAAATTATTTCACCAGTGTAGTAAATAAGTTTTAACATTTAAATAAAATTTTCAAAAAAATTTTGCTTTTTAGAATGATTTCAACAATTTTACCATCGTATTTATTAACTAATAGCAAAATGTGGCGGTAGTTTCTCAATAATTTTGATTGTGGTCAGCGACAAATTATAAAAAATACGAATTTCTACTGAAATGATATATCGATCCATACATTATGTATGTAAATGGAAATACATTCGGTGTGAGTTATATTGATTGTCACCAGATTACTTTTATAACAGCAAAACCGATAGCATGGAAAGGAGAAAATGGAATACTCCAGTTTGAAGTGTTTTATAAGTTTAGAATAATTTCAAAGCGATAATAATAATAAGGGATAGAAGATAATAACAATAATAATAAGAGAGAAGATAATAATAAATAAGAATAATTTCTATCCTAGTAGACAGCCGGATAAAAAACACTGACGAAATTAAAACATATCCATTACCAATAATAATCACTTATAATCAATAATCCATTACCAATTTTATAAAGTACTACCCAGAATCAAAAATAATATTATAAAAAATTTATATTGAAGAGATGACAGTGCATACTTGATGAATAAATGTTGTAGACTCAGTTATAAATATTGTATTGTTTCGGTATTCAACTCCAGTTTACAAAATATCGCTAAAATAAGGTTTATTACTATTATTATTATAAATTTCTTCAAGAAAATAGTTCTTAAGTTATTATTTTTAGAAATTCGAAATAACCAAATTTTTAGAACTATTATAAAGATATGCTTTTTTATGGCATTTATAGGAATGTATTAGGGCGTATAAAGGCGTAAATATTAATCGATTACAAATTCTTTTACAAATCTATGTAAAATCTAACTTTTGAAAAATAATTTGGAATTTGAATAGATCTTTGATACCGACAACAATCTATAAAAGCACATACATATCTGTATTTTGTAGTTACGGTCGTCCGAATTTTGGTTTGAAATCATCAAATTTATTATACGGAATGGGTCAGAATCAATTTCCGGATATTTTCATAAATTTTAAACATTATTGTGGTCCAACACAAAGCTATTTGTACATAATTTTTGTAACCAAGGCGAGAAAATAGTGATTTTTTGAAAAACAGGTATACGATTGCCATAAAAACCGGTTTGCTGGATTTCGGTTTCGGTTTTGTATACCCTAAGTACATCGTATACGTGCTTAAATTACTTTTTGGTATATTACACAACTCGACGCTAATTTTGTTGTTTAAAATAATCTATGTTTATTCGTAAAAAATTATCGCCTTCAGAATATCCCCTCCTCCACCGGACATAACACACTTATATGCCTACATTTTGTCCAATCCGTGAAGCGTGGGAAATAGTCATATTTCGGGGTAGCCTTTAGAGTGCGCTGTGATTGCAAAGTCAAACACGGTGGTAAATCAGACGAATATGGTAGTTCTGGAGCTATATTGGTCGATTGTTTCTTCTTTGACGAAAAACTCACGAAGAATTAATGAGGTGTGAGATGTCACATCATCGTGGTGCAAAAACTATTAATCCGCGTTTTTTTTTCATCGAATTACTTCATGCAAACAACGTAAAAACACTCAAATAATATTCCTTGTTGTCAGTTTGGTCTGGCAGAAGAAATGAATAAAGCATAACACCAGGATAATCAAAAATTATTGAGATTATTGATTATTGAGCAACGATCTTTCCGGTCGTGCTTCATCTTTGACATGGTATTCGCTTCAGATCCAGAACTCCCAGTCTCCTATAAGGATTCATTTTATAACGTTTGGTAGCCAGAAATCATCCCTTTAAGGATTTTAACGCGATTGGCTTTTATGAAAAAATTGAGTGTTTTCGGTACTATCGAGATTTGACCCGTCTGAAGTCCAAAGTATTACTTTAAACGGAGTTGACTGATCTGTTTGAAACGCCAACGTCGTCGGCAAAGTCCGGCACAGTTGTTAACCGCTGGTTTTTTAATACCAAAAACATCGAATTTGTTGGACTTATCTTTCATCGGTAGGGGTTGATGGAAGTCCGAGGTACTCTTCTTCACGTCATCCTCGGCCTTCTTTAAACTATTTATGCTAATTGTAAACATTTCCCTTAAAAAAAAGTCAGTGAACCGAATGCTTTTTATAACATTCTAAACACAGAAATTTAATTAAAAAAAAAAAAAAGTAAAGCAACTAATGTGCTCAACGGAATCAACTGTTATAAAACCCTCGAAATGCTCAAGTGACATTTATAGTGTGAAGTCCATCCATTTCGAAAATTAACATTTCCGAGATTCGATATACCTGCGTAATTTAAATTGGAAACTGGTCTCACAAATTAGTCTTACAAACTTGTCTTACAAACTGATCTTATTTCATGGACACAGTAGAGTAGCATCAGATGAAGACGTTTCTAATGCCAATAATGCATACCACCAATCCAGGACAATCGAAGATTATTGAAATTGTTGGTTATTGACGCTGAAAATTTCCATCCATTATGGAGGGCTTATAAGTTTCGAAACGGCAAACATTTTACTGCTTGTCTGAATTATAATGAAATGCAGCATTTTAATTCGACAGAAATGTAGACAATTTTTGGGTAATTCAGATATGGAGAATCGACTTGTCATTCTCATTTATGAGTTAATGTTTTTTAGAAAAATATTATTTAAAGCATTAATCTTCTAAACTTATTTAAAGTGCATTAGAAATTTGTTTCCGATTCATATTCGAAACAACAACCGACTTCATACAATCATTCGATTTTTACGTGAAACGAAAATTTGCTTTGATTGTATTCCTCAATCGAAACGTTGTGAAACAGATATTTTGATTTGAGAACGCGCAGTTTCTTTTCTTAGTCTGAATCAGAACTGAAACTCAATGTAGTCTCATTTCTTAGCAGAGAAACATGTCTGGCCCCAATCTCTAACGGAAAAAAATGCTTCAAACAATTTATTTTTATTTACGATACCAGACTCTCAGAAATATTTACAACTACTTAAAAATTTTGTCTTTTTTTTAACTCAAAAAATTTTGAAATGATTTGCATACAAAAGAATTCATTAACTGAATCAAAATCCAAATTGTTCCTAATATCACTGCGGGTGTAGGAAACAAATTCAAAATTGTTTTAAATTTAATAGTTTCAAAAGTTAATTATTTCAAAAGATAATAATTTAAAATAATAATAATTTAAAATGTAACTCAAAAATTTTCAAATGATTTACATACAAAAGAATTCATTAACTGAATCAAAATCCAAATTATTCTTAATATCGTTGCGGGTCTAAGAATTCAAAATTGTTTGAAATTAAATTTTAGATATATGAAGCAAAAACTAGGGATGTGCGATTAATCGGTTAATAATATTTGTTGATTAATCCATAATTCCATAATTTTGAATAATTTATTCAGCTGGAAACTGGTCTCACAAATTAGTCTTACAAAGGCAAACAACATGAAATGTGAAATGGAACGTATTCAGTTCTTCAAGTTATGATTATTCAATTGTTAGATGAATGAAAAGAACGATTAATCGATTAATCGTAAATACGATTAATTGGATGCATGATCAATCAGTTAATTCATTAATCCGGAATTTAGTTAATCGGGTTAACTTATTCTGTTCCTAGCAGAAACAAAATTCAATACAATTTAGATCTGGTTGTTGGAATCACAATAAAAACTCTCTATATTTTTGAATTAGATTGCAGAAACCGCATGATTAATCAATTCATTGATTAATCCGGATTTTAGTTAATCGAGTTCACTTATTAATCAAACCCTAGCAGAAATAAAATTCAATATAATTTTGATCCGGTTGTTGAAATCACAATAAAAACTCAGCATATTTTTGATTTAGATTTCAAAAACTGAAACAAATCAAAATAATTTTCAAATTTAATTTCGTTTCGATGACGGTTCCTGATTCAAAGTAGTAAGAAAAAAAAAATCAAAACTATCAATTTTCGACCAACGTTTCTTATAGTCTCAAAATTTTTTGTCTATCTATTTAGTGAGGATTTTGAAGAGTCCACAGAATTCGTTGTAGTAATTACCGGCATTTTCTTTGATTTGGGTGATAACTTGATGCGCCGATGTGAATTTCTTGAAACATATAAATAGTTAAAATAATCCAGCAACAGTTTATTGAGAGATGGAGAAGCTTTCCATTGGCATTTATAACATGGCTTCCAAACCCCATTGCCTGCTTGACCTTCTCTCGCTTAAGACATATTGTACTTATCAGTTAGGAGTCTATTCATAACTAGACATTTCAGTTGGGAATCTATTCACAACTTATAAGCCCAGCAAAAGAAGCGCATCCGCGGAATTTCACCGCAATTTCTTGGGCAAAGTAGCGAAAAGTTGCGTAATCACTTCACCAATGAATTTAACATAGGCTTGTTAGGAAGGAAACGGTTTTTTATGCTGCACCTTCAGAGTCATTTTGGTGCAATTTTTCATTTGACCATAGAAATTTTGTTTTTGGATCAGAGTCCGAAATTAGGCCGAAATTAGACCGCAAACCAGTGTTTATATCAAATGCGATGATTATGCGGCAGTCGAATTCAAACAAATTGATAGAATTTAAATTTAACTCAGTTTAATAAGAAATACTGAGATCCTTTAGATTTGAAAGAATGTGTCTTTGGAGACTGTTAATACGGGGGGTTGATCACAGTGTTTTTATTTCATATGAAAGACAATGAGAAAAACGGGGGGTTAGAGAGTGTATAAATCGAATGATTTCAATTTATTGGCAAGGTTTTACCTTTTATTTCTGGGGTTTACAAAATGGAGTTTCTTTACCAAGCAGGGACCTTAAACGTTCAAATAAGTAGTTTATATATCGAGTGTAAAATGAGTACTGATACTTGGGCGAGAGTTAGAAGAGCGCTTTATTACACTGCTAGAATGATGGAGTGAAAGCTCTTTTCTTAACCGTGCTGGGCGTGTACTTAAAAATTAAAACTTACAACTATCAGGGCAAGGAAAACTTGTGCACGTAAACAGAGACTATAAATATGCTTATGAGGTGTGTTCAAAAAATATGGTGAATATTCAAATTTCCCTTTCGATTATTATTTTTTTTTTTCGTTGGTACAATCGTCTCGAAGTCATGTTGGCGGTTTTATCCATATAGCATGTTTAGATTGTTTGTGAGAGGCATAAATAAGACAAGTATTTTGCGTGTTCGGCGATTTTCTGCTATTGAAAAAAATAAATCAAAGAATTTGCATCAAATTTTGTGTAAAAAATGGAATTAAGTGCTCAAAAATACTTGAAATGTTGACAGTGGCATACGGTGAGAGTACTCTGAGTCAAAAAAGTGTTTTTAAGTGGTACAAGCTTCTTACAGAAGGTCGAGAAGATGTGAATGACGACGCTCGCTCTGACGGCCCCAGCACATCAACAACCGATGAAAATGTTAACAAAGTGAAGAAAATTGCTATGGAGAATCCTCGAATCACAATTATAGAAGTTGCTGAGGATGTCGGCGTATCGGTTGGCTCATGCCATGCAATCTTTTCGGAAATTTTGGTCATGAAGCGTGTAGCAGCGAAGTTCGTTCCAAAATTGCTGAATTTTGACCAAAAACAACGTCGCATGAGCATCGCTCAAGAATTGTTGAATGACGTCAACGATGATCCAGATTTGCTTAAAAGGGTCATAACTGGTAACGAATCTTGAGTATACGGTTATGACATCGAAACCAAAGCCCAATCGTCCCAATGGAAGAGTCCAAGAGAGCTAAAAGAAGCACGCCAAGTTCGATTAAATGTCAATGTTTTGCTGACTGCTTTCTTCGATTACCACGGCGTAGTGCATCAGAAGTTCTTACCACAAGATTGTACGGTAAGTAATGAGTATTACCTTGAAGTTATGCGCCGTTTGCGTGAAGCAATACGAAAAAAACGCCCGGAATTGTGAAGAAAAAAAATTGATGCATTTTGCATCATCATGATAATGCACCTGCTCCCTCATCTTTGCTATTGAGAGATTATTTGGTCAAAAACAGAACCAGTATTATGCCTCAGCCATCGTATTCATCAGATTTGGCCCCCTGCGACTTGAGAGACCTATGAAGAAGAAGACCAAGGTTGAAGAGACCTATGAAAGGACGGCGCTTTGCGACGATTGAGGAGAAAAAACCGAATCGCTTAAAGAGCTCAAACACGTACAGAACTGCTTCAAGGATTGGAAAAAACGCTGGCTTATGTGTGTTATATCTGAGGGGGACTACTTTGAAGGAAATAAAATAGAAATTTATGAATAAATAAATATTTTTTGAGAAAAATTATAATTCACCTTTTTTTTGTACACACCTCGTATACTGTCTATAACATAACATGCAGTCGTAGCTGAATAGAATTTTTGATAGACTTTGACAAATGATTTTTAAATAGATTAGTGCCTGATTCGAACTGCGTTATAGATATCTCAATAATTTTTCTCGCTCATCCATAGACATACTCGTACTCGTATAAGTTTATATGACTTATAGTGACACATTTGAAACAACTAATTATGTTAGTTACTTGCTTCCGGGCTCTATATATTCGATGAAAAACATTTGCTAATCATTAATTTTGAAATTGCACTTGGATTGTCACAAATTGTTTGCGATGGTGTCGGTACTACATAAAATATATTTGGGTTACCTACGTGGGAGGATGTGATGCCGTTAAAGATACTGATTACATATCTCTATTATAATACATCGTACGAGTATATAAATTTAATTCACTTTTTGGCTTACCACACAGCTTGACGTCGATTTTATTGTTTGTGAATTCGGAAACTGAATTTTTCTTTTTTTCTTGCTGTTGTTATGATTGGGTAATATAGAATTTACATCTAAAGCCGACTCATGAATTTCCATGCGGCATCATCTCGAAAATTTGCACTATAAGACAAGTCGAACCTCTGGTAATTGGTAATATTATTTTCCAATATCGTTGCTTAGATCTCTAAGGCACAATCACAATTCAAACATTTATGTCTCTCTCTCTCTCTCTTATGTAAAGAGCTCTTTCGTTTTCAATACTCCCACTTTTTTCCTTTTATTTTGAATTTACATTGACAATAAAAAATTCATAGTGGGCGCAATCGTTATGGACCCCATGGTGTAAAATATATTATTGGATTGTGAACATTCTATCCAATACATGGATATCCTCCAAAAATACAAGGCTGACATTATGTAATTGTAACATCTGCGGCAGCTGCCCTCTATATTTAAATATATTGATTTATTGTAGACAACAGATTTAATCACTTTGCTCTGCACTTTCAACATGTAAGCAAACGAATAGCCACAGACTGCAACAAATCGAACTAGATTTTTATAACGCCGATTTTCTACGTGATCCAATGGGAAATTAAGACAAACGTAGGACCACTTTCTTGGCGACATTATAATTATTATGGCAATTGTCACGGCATTACATGCCTTTAAAGGACGTATTAATAAGTGATATTAGATCTATGTATATGCAAAATACATATATCCACACACCTGGCTCCAAACTAAGATAGTCCAGCTTGATTTCTTGGCAATAGATAGAAAGTGTAGTTAATATAAAGAAATACTATAAAGAAATCTATTGTTTTTGCATGACCTTGAAGACTTTATTTAGTATAGTTGGGATGATGCAATTTAGATCACATACTCGTATGCACCATTTCGAATGTAATTTCATTATACCTCTCTCGTCCCTATTGGCAATAAAAACATCACCGGTTATTTTCACAAGCACCTCTTAAGGCCAATATTTTCATAAGGAAAATCATTTATCATAAACAGGAGCATGAAATAATAACTTGGTGTCAGGTCTGAGTTATAGTGTGTGCAAAATACAAGATAAATTTTCAAATTCGCGGGCTACGTTCATTCAACTTTCGATTATTATTTTCGTTTTTATGTTGGTACACTCGTCTCGAAGATATTTTGACGGTTTTATCCATAAATCATGTTTAGTTTGTTTGTGAGAGGCATAAATAAGACAAGTATTTTGCGTGTTCGGCGATTTTCTGCTATTGAAAAAAATGAATCAAAGAATTTGCATCAAATTTTGTGTAAAAAATGGAATTAAGTGCTCAAAAACACTTGAAATGTTGACAGTGGCATACGGTGAGAGTACTCTGAGTCAAAAAAAAAAAGTGTTTAGAAGTGATACAAGCTTTTCACAGAATGTCGGGAAGATGTGAATGACGACGCTCGCTCTGGACACCCCAGCACATCAACAACCGATGAAAATGTTAAGACAGTGAAGAAAATTCTTATGGAGGTTGTGTCGAATCACAATTAGGGAAGTTGCTGAGGATGTCCGGATATCGGTTAGCTCATGCCATGCAATCTTTTTGGGAAATTTTGGGCATGAAGCATGTGGCAGCGAAGTTCGTTCCAAAATTGCAGAATTTTGACCAAATCAACGGCGCATGAGCACCGCTCACGAATTGTTGAATGAATGGTATACGGTTATGACATCGAAACCAAAGCCCAATTGTCCCAATGGAAGAGTTCAGGAGAGCCAAGACCAAAAAATCACGCCAAATTCGATCAAATGTCAAGATTTTGCTCACTGTTTTCGTCGATTACCATGGCGTAGTGCATCAGCAGTTCTTACCACTAGGTCGTGCGGTAAATTAGAAGTATTACCTTGCAGTTATGCACCGTTTGCGAGAAGCAGTACGAAAAAACGCCCGGAGTTATGGAAAAAAAATCATGGCTTTTGCATCATGATAATGTAGCTGCTCACCCATCTTTTCTTGTAAGAGATTATTTGGCCAAAAGCAACACCGTTATCATGCCTCAGCCACCGTATTTATCAGATTTAGCCCCCTATGAATTTCTTCTGTTCCCAAGATTGAAGAGGCCCTTGAAAGGACGGCGTTTTGTGACGATTGAGGAGATAAAAACCAAATCGACAAATTCAAGCACTGTAGATTAACTAAATGATAGATCATGCTTATACTCCTCGTCGTGGCATGCAGAACACTTGTGTTAGCTTTGTAACAAACTGATTTCTGGAAATCGTTTTGATAAGTAATCAATTTTTAACAGTCAATTCCTAATACATTTTTGCCAGAATGTACTCTCGAAATTTTTAAAATTAAGATGAAATAAAGATATGTTTTCATTTTTGTGATTTGTGATTTCTTTATTGAATTTTGAGTGTATTTTGACATCATGTTTGGCCACTTCCGCGATTGAACTCTCCGTTTTTACGGTATAGACAAATTTGTACTTCTTGTTGTAGGTCAAAACAATCCTTATTCGTGTCCGGCCTTCAATTTTCGAAAAGAAAGCCAGGAGTTCAAGTCGAGACCGGGAACTACTGTAATATGGTAATCATCTGCAGCTAACTGGATACTAGTTTCCGATTCAGGAGCAGCTTGTCTGCAAGCCTATCCAAATCTAGTTTTGTATGTTATTTTTCATTTTTTTTTTTTTTTTTTGTTGTAGAATTTTTACGAATGAACAACTTGCTGCATGATAACTGTATTGTAAAATATTTCAGTGTTGCATGTTGCATGTTTTATTAGTTTCAACAACGGCCTATATAGTGACCCTTATTTACTGTATTTTGGAAATCAGATCAACATTCCAATGATACATTTTCTTTTCAAAACTCTTTTTGCTTGAAGCCCAATACGAAGAATGTACGGAAATGAGCACATTATGAACGATTTTGCGTACTATTTAGGCAAGCAGGTTTGGTGAATGGGCGCTTGATAAAATGAAAATTGTTTAGCAATGGGAAGAAGGAAGGAATGATGCATGTCGAAAAATTTCTTTATTTGACGAAGTCTAAGGATCAGCTGCATCATTGTAAAGTATTTAAGAAAAAAAGGTTAAATCGTCATAGTTAATCAAGTTTCGCATAACGGAGGAAAATGGTCTAAAAAATGTTTGTTTATTACAAGATGCTGGTATATCCATGCTATATAATTTAATTGCAGGCATTTTATCCAGACACGTATAGTCGAAACGTCATATTTGAATGCAAAATTTTTTACGTGAGTTTGACACTTTATCTAGGAGAATGATCTTTTTTCGTATATGTAAGTAAACCTTGTGTTTTTTTGATCCCGCTTCCTGTAGTCTTTAGTTTTGTTTTTATGAATTGCTTATTTATGAAGGTAAATAAAAAAAAAAAATTGACCAATATTTGGCTTGGAAATGTACACAGTTCAACATTTTAGGATTTTAATGTCGATATAATTTTTCAAATTTCACTGTACTCGTACAATTTTCATATTATGTTGCTGTCAGAACATTGTACTCGTACACATAAAGCACGTAATACTTTTTTTATTTGTTTTTTTTTTTTTTGTTTTTTGAAATTTCAAATCTTCTCACGACTTCACTTTTCCAGAAGAAAAGAAACCTGCTTATTGATTAAAGAAAAACTTCCTTTTTGTATGGGCACTATTTTCCAATCACATCTTCTTCTTCTTCGTCTACTACTTACCTCCTCATTTTGACTCATGATCCTCTCCAGAATAGTTTCGACTTCACGCTTTTCCGTTAAATGGGTAGTCCAGTTCTCAAAACTTGTTGTTACATCGATCTGTTGCTTACTGAAACCATTGAGGATATCTTCGACAGCATTCGCCGATGATTTCGTATCGAGATATGGATCCAAAATCTAAACGTCAAAAGAAAACAAAAGGAGAGAATCGAATTGTAAAAACAGGCGATTAGTGTGGAAAATTCGTCAATGCTTTTCGTTACTAGATTAACGAGATGTTTATGGGAAGCGAGTACGCAGTTGAATAAAAAAGAGGCGACAGAAATAGATGGCCAGAACATAAAAAAGCATTGGGATGATAAAGGCAATAAACACGGAAAGAGAGAGAGAGA
>JAHXMU010000775.1:128109-169120 GCA_019455685.1 Philornis downsi | reverse complement strand
CCCATAAGTTTTCTATAGAAAACATGTCGCTCCCATAAGTTTTCTATAGAAAACATGTCGCTCCCATAAGTTTTCTATAGAAAACATGTCGCTCCCATAAATTTTCTATGGAAAACATGTCGCTCCCATAAGTTTTGTATAGAAAACATGTCGTTCCCATAAGTTTTGTAAAGAAAACATGTCGTTCCCATAAGTTTTCAATAGAAAACATGTCCCCCAGAAAAAGTTTCAATAATTATACAAGCTAATTTGTACGTTATCAATGCGAATAAGTTAATTTATCTATATGACTTACAAAAAACACACAATTATATTGCTTTGTGGTGCGTTCAATTGATTGGTTTAATGAAAACTTTCATTGATCAGCCTTTATAGGCGTCATTAAATCGTTATTTTCAAAGCAAATGCGTTTGAGTTCGCCTAATGTGAGAAACGATATTTCCATCATTTGTGCATCACATAGAGCATCTAAGATGCCACATATGCCAACACTTTTCAATTGCACGCGCCTCCCATGTCCATTAACAGAACATCGCCCGGCTGATTGTGATTATTTGTTTATGCAAGAGAGGAAAACATCCACATGCGTACACATACTCGTATGTGTGCGTATCCAAGTTTTCAGTGAGATTTCCTTTTAATTGTTTTGTACTTCTTGTTGATTTTGTGGAGTTTAAAAATATTTATGGTAACACGCCAAAACATGATGGCAATGTTGTTGTTTAATGCTTCAACAAAATCAACAGAAAGTTCTATAAGAGCAACCAAAAAAAAAAAGATACTAAAAGAATTGTATATGAATCTTTCTTTCTTTTCTGTTATTTTCACAGAAATTTCACGAAATGGTACACAGAACTGTGGAACGGCCGCCAAGCAGCAGCTAAACTGAAATGGTGAGTTATATTTTGGAAAGTTGGAAGCATCAGAACGAAAAAAAAAAACATTTTAGTTTTCTATTACAGTTCTTAACAATTTGCACTACTTTTCTTAGGTTTTGCGTTTTGTGCGTTTGGATATTTAAAATGTTTATCATGTTCTCCATTAATCAGCGATAGGAATACGATGCGAAAACGAAAGAAAAAACACTTTGACTCATGTTCAATTATTGTACTTTTTATAGGCGATGTTGCAGTATTTTATATTTTTGGTTTGTGCAAAAAGAAAAATCTCGTCAGACAAACTCAGACAAATTTGTGGCTATTTTGACCGCATCAGATGTTTACTGCATACACTGATTTACAATAAGGGGAGTTCATTGTGAATTTTTAGTATTCTCTTCGTTCTATGTTTATAATATTATCTAGTGGATGCCGAATTGCCTTTTCATACATTTTGGCAATAGAAATCCTCAGTGGTTGCATATCGTAAATGCTTAAATCAAAATAATGTTATTATAAAGCGTCCGTACTGTTTGTGAACGCAGTAAACTTAGAATAATAAAATCCTGTTCTTAAGGATTTTAACAGGAAGGACATTCTTCTTTGAAAAACATAGCGGATGTTGGTCAATGAAACATTCATTCAAATTTATTGTATCGCCTTTAAAGTAGGCTCCTTCAAGCACAGTACACTTATTTATGCCAACGAATAATCCAATAATCAAAACATTTTTCCAACGCAATTTCCTGAAAACACTTCAATTTTTTTTTTGTGTCCGCAGACTCCATCTCTTCATTGTTGGCGAATTTTTTACCACCGAGCAATTTCTCAAGTTTGTAAATAGAAAAAGAGTCCGAGGGATCACTTCTAAGGATGCAATCCATGCATATTTACTGTTTCCAATGAAGAACTCTCAAATTACTTTCAAAACTACGGTGGTTCGATACGAATTTATAATTCGTAACAATTAAAACAATAACTCCGAAGCTAATGCAAAACTAGCTGACCTAATAAAGAAGACTCAAAAAAGTTGGGAAAAATTTTGTTTATTTTTCAACGCGATCTCCTTACAGCTCGATGCACTTTTTCCACCAATGTTCAATAGCTACTATACCCTGTTTATAGTAAGAACTGTCAAACTCCTTAAAATGGCCATCAACCGTAGACTCCACCTCTTCATTGTGGGCAAATCTTTGACCACCGAGTCATTTTTTAGTTTGCAAATAGAAAAAGAGTACGAGGGATCACTTCTAAGGATGCAATCCATGCGTATTTACTGTTTCCAACGAAGAACTTTCAAATTACCTTCAAAACTACAGTGGTTCGATACGCATTTATAATTTCTGACAATTAAAGCAATAACTCCACAGATATTTAATTTTTGATAGTTGGCTTAAAGAACCTCCATTTAAAGATTTTGGAAAAACATTTGTTTGTCCTCCGTTATGTGTTGACCGATATATTAAATTTGTCATTTCAATTATAAAAACTATAAATAATCAGAGATCAAATAAAACATATACATTCTAGACTACAGCTAATACAAAACGAGCCGACCTAATAAAGAAGACACCCAAAAGTTGGGAAAAATATCCTTATAGCTCGATACACTTTTTCCACCAATATTCAATAGCTCCTATACCCGGTTTATAGTAAGAATTGTCAAAGTCCTTAAAATGGCCATCAGCCGGAGACTCTACCTCTTCATTGTTGGCAAATCTTTTACCACCGATCCATTTTTCAAGTTTGTAAATAGAAAATAGTCCGAGGAAGCTAAATCTGGCGAATAAGACGCGTGATGAAGCAATTCGAACTTTAATTTTGGCCATTGCAATAGTGGATGTGTGAACTAGAGCATGGTCTTGATGAAACAACACTTTCTTTTTCACCAAATGCGGCCTTCTTTCCGTAATTTCAGCACCTAAACACTGCTATAAATTAGCATAATATTCGCCGTTAATTGTTTTTCCTTTCTGGAGATATTTAATAAAAATAATCCCACGAACATCCCAAAAACAGGCACCATAATCTTGATGAAGATGAACCCATATTCGACTTCTTCGGACGCGATTATCCCATTCCAGATCATTACTTTAACTGTTCCCTTGTCTCCGGTGTGAAGTGGTGAGCCTATGTCTCATTCATGGTTATGAATAGACGCAAAACTTCGGTTTTATTGCGGTGAAACATCCTTAAACACTCTACTGAAATATCTCCACGACGCTGATTTTGCTCTATTGAAAGCAAGCGCGGTGCCCATCTCGCGCACAGCTTTCTCATCTTCAGATCTTCGGTCAATATACGACGTGTAGCACTTTTTTAAATGTCTGTCATTTCATCATGACCTTGCCTCCAGAAGGAACCGTTTGCACCTTCTTTGGACACGACTCTCACATTCCAGTCCACTGCTTTGACTATTTTTTTTTGTCTCAAGTGTGACACGATTCTCCCATTCCAGATCAGTGCTTTTACTGTTCCTTAGTCTCTGATGTGAAGTAGTGCACTTATGCCTCATCCATCGTTCTAAATCGATGCAAAAGTTCGGTTTTATTGCGGTGAAATATCGCCAAACACTCTACTGAAACATCTCCACGACGCTGTTTGTTTTGCTCTATTGAGAGCAAGCGCGGCACCCATCTTGCGCACAGCTTCCTCAACTTCAAATCTTCGTTCAATATGCGATGTATAGCACTTTTTGCAATGTCTGTCATTTCACCTAGCTCCCGGACCTTCAGCCGACGATCATCTAATACCATTTTGTGGATTTTCTTAATCGCGTCTGTCGTGGTGGACACCTCAATTGGTTGACCGCTATGGTGTTTGTCTTGGAAGCACGTACGGCCTCGTTTAAACTCTGTTACCCAATATTTTACAATCGAAAACGAAGGAGCAGACTACCCCAGAGTAGAATCTAGCTCTGTTTTAATATTGGTAGGACTGAGACCTTTTAAATGGAAATATTGTATTACATAACGGTGGGCAATTTTTGCCATGTTTACAAATTCACTGAGATCGTTTACTTTTGATGGCTTAAATAAAAATACTAAACAACGTGGCGCATTGAAATTTAACACATATGTTTTATACGGTTGCCACTTTACACCCAAATAATTTTTTGTCAAACTATTGGCAAATCACGTCGGTTAGTTTTGAGACCGTCCTCACATATGTGTCATATGTATGACTCGATCTGCTTTCTGTAAATCCTCCAGTAAGGTCTAATAGAATAGGCTTTAGTTTTTCACAAATCATATTCAACAGAACGCTATAAGAGATCACTAAAAGAATGATACCGCTAGCTGACTTTCTGAATTCAATCGTGTAGTTGTAGTTGTTCAAATTTGTGTATTTGCAGCACAAACTTTTCATACCAAATACCACAATATTCACAACGACTGCTCACAAAGTTATGCTGCAAATTTGACTAAAACGTCGGTGAAACATCAGCAATTTGACAGGTATTCAGTACAACCTATGTAGTGCTGTTATATAGTTTTGACACTACATTTTCTGATACATTTCTCAAAAATAATATTTTTTTTTAAGTTATAGGAAAAAATGGGAAAATTTAAATTTTAAAATTAGATTATTTGCAACCGTTTATTAGGTAATACATCCAGTTTCAGTTTCAAACCTAAAGTTAAATAAACCACACATAGAGCTATGATTTCGATTAAACTTTTATTTCATTATAATCCTTAGACCTTGCCATTATATGCGAAATACAATGCCATTTAAATAGCCGTCTCTGGATAGGTTGCAGCAGTGGACACTTTCGAAGTTCCTCGAGCGTCATTTTCGAAAAAACAAATAAAAATAAAAAATACGGCCCAACGACGCCTCCAGATCATAATGCGTATCAAAGAACCACTTTTTCCGGATGTTCACAATCACTTCTAGGTTCTCCGAGCTCCATATGCGACAATTATGCTTTTTGACCACCAAGTGAGAAGCGAGCTCCATCGCTGAAGAAAATTTTGTTCGATTGAAAGCCCACGTTTGAATCACCACTTTTGTAGTAAGTTTTAAGCACTTTTACGCGTTCTTCCGCTGTTAAACGATCCATATTCGTAAATAGCAAACCTTTCACTAAAAAATAAAACTTCAGCTGATAGGTATTTAACAGATGACCACTAAGTGTATAATGCATTGAATTATATAAAATTCAAGGAAAATTAAGTTTCAATGTCTTTTCATTTCTTGTTGCAGTTGTATAAAGTAGGCCCCCTAGTGGGAGCATCACGCGGGTTGTGGTTGATACCAAAATCACTGGTAGAGACTTTGTGCTCTACTTTGTGCTCGAATTACAATCGCATTGTAATATGCCCAGTGGGTCGCACACCGTGGGTAAGGTCTTCACGGTGAGACTCACGTAAAACCCTCAAGGACTTCTGCAGTTGTATAGAAATTCATGCCCCGAAATGATTTTATTACTAATAATTTTCTAAGGGTTGATTTGAAAGCGAAAAATGGCACTACTTCAGACCATTATTTTCCCAAAAGTAGTGTTATCATTACCAACGGGTTGTTCGGGAAGTTCGTTCGGGTTTTAAAGGAAATGTTTTTGCATTTTTATGTACAAGCAAAAAAATTATTTTAATCTGTTATATAATCTTCCCCATTTTCTAATAACTTCTTCTCACCTCTCTGGGAGCTTTTTAATTCCTCTGTCATAAAACTCGCGTGGTTTTTCTGAAAAAAGGCGTTCAATTCGATTTCTCAATTCCTCGCCGTTATGGAAATTCAAATCCTTCAAGTGGTTGCTCTGACTGCGGAATAGGTGATAGTCGGAAAGGGCGAGGTCTGGGGAATACGGTAGGTGAGGTAAAACTTCCTCGGCCGATTTTCTTCCAATGCCGCCTTCAATTTATCTAATTGTGCGATATAGTAGTCCATATTAATCGTTTAATTTGTTGGGAGAAGCTCAGGAAACACTACTCTTTTGACATCCCACCAAATCAACCACATTACCTTCCTGGGTTGAATGGCCGCTTTAGAGGTTGATTGAGGGGGTTCATCTGGTTTCCCCCATGATCTTTTCCGCGTTAAATTGTTGTAGACTATCCATATTCGCGTACTGTGTGAAACATATTCGATTTTTCACAAATCTTTCAAGTCGTTGCTCAGACCGAGAAATAGTACGGTGGATAAGATAAAACTTCCCACCAAAGCTCTGACAGTTTTTGACGGGTCCGCAGGGCGGTGTTAGGGCGGACGTTGTCATGATGGAAGAAGACGTCTCCCCGATTGATGAGCCTCGGCCGTTTTTCTTCCAATGCCGCCTTTAATTTATATAATTGTGTTTAGTTTATTGGGAGAAGCTCTAAAAAGACTACTGCTTTGACATCCCCCTAAATCGACAACATTACCTTCCTAGGGTGAAGGCCCGCTTTAGAGGTGGAGTGAGGGGATTCATTTGGTTTCCCACATCATCTTTTGCGCGTTACATTATTGTCGACAATCCATTTTTCATCCCTTGTGATCAGGTTCTTCAGAAATGGCGTCTTGTTATTTCTTATCCTTAGAACGTTCTTATCCGCAGCGTTCTTATCCGCAGACGGCAACGCGATCCAGGCGGTTGGTTTCGCTGAGAGAGTAAGGTATCCACACATCGGGGTTGCTCACAAATCTGAGCTCTTTTATGACCCCGTGAACGGATGAAACTGGTTTTTTGATTATTTCTATTATTTCCCTAACTGTTACACTGGGATTAACAATAATTAAATCTCTCACCTCTTCTTTCTTTTGGTCGTTCTGATCTGGGAGCGTCCGTTAAGGGGAAGTCGACCGTAGAAATTCTTTTAAACCATTTCTTGCAAGTTCTTTCATTTGGTCCGATTTCTTCATAAACAGACTTTATTTTATGGCTGGCAGTCGTTTTTCCTTTTCGGAAATATTACAGCATAGTAAGCCTAAAATGCTTTTTTTCCACTTTTTAAAACTCTTTTTTTAAAACGCTATAACCATTCACGACAAGAACGAGTACACAAGCAAACAATAGTAAACAGTTTAGAGAAGGCGTGGGAGGAAGTTATGATAGTATTTGAAGGAACTCTCATGAGAGAGTCATGAGAGGTGGTAACGAATTAACCGAACGAACTTTGCGAACAACCCAATACTTTAAAGTAATAAATATATACACTTTTGGAAGCAAATTGGAAGCACTTTTGCTGGAAATATAGAATCGATACAAGTTGTTACCTTGTTACTAATGAAAATATTCTCCTTTTTGGAGTACTTCCAATTTTTTTGCTTGGCTGCCTTTCAAAATGCCCTTAGCTTCCAGGAACTTATATTTATTGACCGCCATTGGGCTTATTGTGTAATTAAGGGATGATACGGGCATTAGTTCCATTCCCATGCAATAACCATTGCAAGAACTTTTGATCATCAACAGGATTTCTTCGTTTGGATAGCCCTAAATTTGACAATAGCTAGAAGAGCTGAGTGTCGGTTGATGCAAAGGAATATTAACGAAATTGTCTGTCTTTTCCTATTAATCTGAAAAAGTAAAAATTACGCTCAATACCCTATAGCATTTCTTGCAAAATGACTTAACCCATTTCGTTTCGCAACTGCAAATGCAAAAATGTGTGCAGAAATATCCACATGATGTATCTACGAGAACGGCCTTTGCACAATCACTTTTTTTTATGGAGTTGTCTATATTTAGCAAAATGGGCAAACAACAAGACGTAAATTTTAAATTTCAGATTTTTCCTACACTTTAGGGCTCCATCTTCTTCTGGGAAGTGTTAAAGCGAATCTTTTCAACACTTTTCATTGGAGTTTATTGCCACCGACATCAGAAGCTAGTATGGGAATTATTCCTATTGGGATGAGAGAAATCTATGCTATCCCTTCTGCATATTTTGAAAACTTTTTCAGAATATTGTATTTTCTGGTTTAGAAACTGATTATTTTGAAACTTAGTAATAATTCTTATTTTCTATCACTCCACTCGAAGTTTCTTTGACCAGTTTTTGGTACATTTTCTCGATTGTTCAATTTATGGTTAATATTCTTCGATCATTTTTTTTTTTTTTTTTGTAAAGATTTTGTCTGATTCCTATGGAATTTTCCACGAAATGAATGCTTGAAGTTTTCAATTCACCGAAAAACCTATAATATATCTGACGGTAATTTTGCGGGCAGTTCTTTAATTACTGCGTGGTGTTGATATGCGATGCTCAAGTGAATGTGCTGTCAGAATATTTTGCTCAAATGTGTTGGGTTTTGTTTATCAAATGTGTTTTTTTTTATTATTAAAATTAGTTATTGCTGTACTTTTTTGTATTGATAATGTCTTTATATCAATTATATTAGGGCCAAATGTTTTAGATTGTGAGAGGATATACTGAAAATTGAGATCTCATATGGATTACTGGAAAATGTATTTGACAAGCTGTCAGATGATAGAAATACCATGGCTCCAATTGAATTGAATTGATACTCGCGGTATATTTGAGTGATGCAATCACTAACAGTTGGAAACTTATGATTTTGTGAAACTGATTGATTGATTAATAATTGATTTCGTTCTGCGATTTTGTCTTACAAATGCCCAAGAATTTAACAACCATAGAGAAAATTGGCAACAATTTGAAAGCGTACGCTAACGCGCCGAGAATCCCTTAGTTCATATTTCCCACGATAGAGGGCATACTAAATTTGTCATTGGTTGCAGGTCATCTGAGACATTGCAAAGTACAAATATTTCTCATCGTCGCAAAAACAGTTACTAATTTAGGTACATCCGTCCGTACGGCTGTTTGCGAAAACACATCAGAGTTCGAAATGCTTGATCCAAAATCCTAAAATGCTGCACATAAATGTTTTTACTTTCACTCGACTGCAAAAATAGTTACTAATTTAAGTACATCTGTCCGTACGGCTGTTTGCGAAAACACGTCAGGGTTCGAAATGCTTGATCCAAAATGCTGAAATGCTGCACCTAAATGTTTTTACTTTCACTCGATTATACGCGTAAACGCTATATTGGAAGCTCACACTTGACATAAAATTTGAAAAGAAAAAACTTAAGGAATAATAGCGCAGGTGCCGACTTTAGGGAGAGGAATAATTTTATTTCCACTCGAATTAATTCTCCGAGAAATATTTCATCTGGAGATCTTTCGTAATAGCAAATCAGTTTGATATTCAGGAATGCATCCGTGATATCCTTTCCAACAAACTTTCCCAAACCGTGTTGACGAACTGTTTGATAGATATGGTGCGGCATCACGCTGGAACTAAAGTTCCCGTCTTCGACTTCAGCCCATTAAAAGATGGAAATCTTAACTTCGCAGTTCTCTTTGTTGACCTAAATGTCGCCTCTATCAGCATTGTCGAAGAAAAAAATAAGTGAATGATATCACCACTCTACAATCTACACCAGTATATCACTCTCAGCGAATACGTTGGTTTCTCAATCCCCAAATTTATTTGTAAACACAGTCGCCGAGATGGAAAGGCATGTCAAAAAGATGCACTTGACCGAATAAACACAAACCGCATCAAGAGCGAGGATATAGAAAACTAACGAGGTGAGGCCTGAAAATTCTACCAGACATCAAAAGTCAAAAGTTAGGTACGAGGATAACTTCTCGTATAGGCAATGATGGGAATGTGGCCATTGATATTTTTAACAAAATACCAGTTTCGAAAGGCGACTACAAGTGAAGAAATCACGCCATCTATCGGCGATAGCATAGATTGCTTACCATCAAAATAAAATATTTTCAGAATGGCAATAATTCGCCACTAAGTCTACAATAACATCTGGGTGCAGACAATGCTCTTCTCCTAATTTCCACGCTCAAATTAGTCGTTCGCGAATAGCAGAGACGAGATATATGAAATCTTTCATCACTCCATAATTATAGTTGTCAAAGTTCACGCAACGTTCAAACAATGCGAGGGCGTCACCACAACTAACCGACACAAAAAAGTTGGGAACAATTTTCTTTATTTTTCACCATAATCTCCTCTTTTTCCCCAGCGATTTAACCCTGGCAACAGGAGCGGACATAGAGAAGCCGTCGAGAGATATCAGAAGATTTATTTTTTCCGTTTTAATAGTCCTACGACCGGGATGTAGCTAACTTCATACCAAGTGACTGCAAAGGTACTTTAGCCGAGAGAGCGGGCCCTGAGGAAGTTTTTCCAAGGGACCTATTTCCAATCTCTGGTAGTTCGACTAATCCTTTCGGGATTAGTTTGGGTACCGCAAAGGGGTGCTGGCTGCCGCAAGAAGAAAAGAATTATAACCAAGAAAAGAATTATAGAAAACAGCCCCATGTGTGATGGCACATCATGAGTAAAGCCTCACGGCGAGACTCATGTAAAGAAACACAGTTGATTCCCAGCGATATTCAATACCCGGTTTATATTAAGAACTGTCAAACTCCTTAAAACATCCATCAACCGCAGACTCTTCCTCTTCATTGTTGGCAAATCTTTTTACCACCGAGCTATTTTTTCAAGTTTGGAAATAGAAAATAGTCCGAGGGAACTAAATCTGGCAAATATGGCAAGTAATGAAGCAATTCGAACTTTAATTCATTAACTTTGGCCATCGTAATAAGAAATGTGTGAACTTGAGCATTGTCCTGATGAAACAACACTTTCCTTTTCGCCAAATGCTGCCTTTTTTCCATAATTTTATCACTTAAACAATGCAATAAATGAGCATAATATTCGTCGTTGATGGTTTGATTTTCCTTTCTGAAAACAATCAATAAAAATAAACCCATGCTCATCCCAAAAAACAGACTCCATGACCTTGCCTGCAGATGGAACCGTCTTCTTTGAACATAATTCTCTCATTCCAATCCACTCCTTTCACTGTCCCTTTGTCACATGCGTAAAGTGGTTGACCCATGTCTCATCCCTGGTTATAAATCGACACAAAAACTCGGCTTTATTGCGGTGAAACATCGCCAAACACTGTACTGTAACATCTTGGCGATTCTGTCTTTGTTCTATTAAAAGAAAGCGCGGCACCCATCCTAAGCACAGCTTTCTCGTCTTCAAATCTTCGATCAATGCACGATGTATAGCACTTTTCGAAATGCCTATCATTTCAACTAGCTCATTCACCTTCAGTCTACGATTATCCAATACTATTTTTTGAATTTTCTTAATAGTGTCTGGAGTGGACACTTTAAGTGGTCGACCACTACGGCGTTCGTCTTAGCAGCTCGTACGGCCCCGTTTAAGCTCTGCTGCCCAATATTTTATAGTCGTAAACTAGGGAGCAGAGTAGAATTTAGCTCACATTTAATATTAGTTGGACACCTTTCAAATGGAAATATTGAATTACATAACGGTGACCAATTTTTTCCATGTTTACAAATTCACTGAGATTGTTTACTTTTGATCGCTTAAATAAAAATACTAAACAACGTGGCACATTCAAACTTAAAACTTATGATTTATAAGATTGCCACTATTCACCAAAATAATTTTTGTTCAAACTACTGGCACCATCTATACGTCAGGTCGACTAGTTTTGAGGTCGCCATCGTGGATGCGTCAATTATCGATTATATGGAGATACAGACTGCACACCATCGAGTTAAAGCAATCAATGTCAATGATTCACATCTTAGATCTCGGTGTAGCTCAATAAATGCGTTCCTGATGGTGTTAATCTGGGCCCTGTGTTCAAAAAAGTCGATTCAAGTATGTATAACAACTAAAGCGGTCACAGTCCTTTACCAATCGCTCATAAGATTCTGTTATATGTTAAAGAAAAATGCTTTTATATCTATCCCGATTGGGACTTATCAATGTGTCCTTGTACCTGGTAAATCTATAATTGGTCACATGTTCACATCGAGGTTAATTCTGGTAAGACGCGGAAATCAAATCGACACATACGAGTACCATGATTTTGTGAACCATGAAAATTAGTTTGATGTTCTTGAGAAGCTTGTAAAAATGACACTGACAGCCGTGAAGTCTTCAGTAAAGATGTGCAAAGATTTTACTGAGCCGTTTTTCATCGAACGGGGCCTTGAGCACGGCGGCAGTCTACACCGTTTTCTCTTCAACATACCTCAGAAGACGAATTCAAGAAAAAAGTCTGTTAACACGACTAGTGCCATCTTCTATAAAATCCATTTGTTACTTGCATGCGTTGATGAAGTAGACGTAATAGGCCGTAAACTGTGTGATGTTATTGCGTTATTTTCAAGTATTAAAAATCTTCTTAGATGTCGACTAAAAGTCTTTATCTGTTATACGCCGCATGTTGAAAATAATTCCAAGCGATTCGTCCTTTTGAGTTTCTTCTCTAATTAGTCACACCAAGTTTCAACAGTACTTCAAAAGCCTGGCCTTTCCAACGGAGTTTAGGTCGCCATCTTCTGCGCCCTTCATTGAGTTGTGGAAGATAGGAATTCTCTAGCTTGAATTTCTAAATGTCCTACAAGACTTTTCTTAAAAAACAAATTAAAAAAGTGACTCAAGATTACCACCAATTGCGTACGTTAAAAGTTGTTCCAGAAAGAAGGAAAGAAAAAAAATTATGTTGCTTCCATGAATTAGATAAGGGAGAGCTTTTTACTTTCAGTGAACTTTTACACGCTCTGGTTTTAGACCAGAAAACAATAAAGTAGAGAACTCAAACTCGCTATGAACTACAAAAGATAGAATATTCGAATAGTAGGCTCAAGCAAATTTTTTGTGTTCGGCAGAGTTTGTTGTCATTTAGGTTCAAATCCATGGCATCTACAATTTATTAGCTATATGAAGCCCCCCTAATCCGAAATCCGTTAAATTTTTGAAAGATTTTCAATCTCTAGTTTTCCATTTCAGTGTAATTGTTTTTTAGTAAAGAAAGGCTGAATTTTGTCACCAGGTGTCGCATAAGCGTGAATGTGCACGAAGGTCATTTACTTCCTATCATCCTCAAAACCAATTCGTTACATAAAATAAAATTGAATTTTCTATAAAATAAAGAAAAAGTAAATGAAGTACATTGATTAAAAAAAAGTTCTTTGAATTTCTTATTGTAGCACAACAATTGGTGTGCCACCCTGTACCAGAAAGAAAAACTGTCTTAACATATTTAAGTAACATCTTGATAGCAACATTTATCAGTTATTCTGCAGGTCCTAAATATGCACTTAATAAAATCGTGATCTCTTTCAGATTTTCAAGGACTGCAGATGAACCTGAATAAACTAAGCTGTGAGATCAACTTCAACCTTTTGTACAAAATCCCTTCACCAATTGTCGGTAACCGGGCTTTTCTGAATATCAGAATGAAAATTACATTACGAAAGGTAAGTGATTATTAGTAATTGAAAACCGATAATATTATATGAATTTGAGAAAATGAATTCTGATTTCATTGTTTCCATTGACAAACGATAGCAAATATTCGTGAATATAAATTAAAATAAGCAAAATTTCTAAGCATGTCAATCATAAGTGAAGCACAAAAAAAAAACTTTTGTAAATACTGAGAATTCCAATTATACTGCAAGCATTTTCTTTTCTACCACCTACCTTCCAGGTCTGAAAACGCAAACCCAAATCCTTTAGATCCGTGAAATCTGTGCGCAGATTTTGCCAAGTTTCCTGTAGGAATTGCAATTTTTGTTCATTGGGCATCTGATCCAATTGACGTTTCAAAGCATCCAGTTGATTGTCGAACTCATTGGCTTTCTCAAAGAATTCGATAAGGACCGAAACGCAGTCGACACGTTTCAGTACCAAATCTTTCAATTCTATCCAATGTTTATGCAGGGACTCAGCCTTGGAGTCAACATCATAGCGTTGCTGGGCACTCAATGACTCCAAATGGTTTTTAATGGACTCGAGCAAAAGATTAATCAGTTCACCTTTGATCTATAAACGGAAATTATAATAATAAGTACTGGTATACATTATGAAACTAAGCGCTTTATCAGACTTACCTCTAAATCCTGCATTAATTCATGATGCTGCAGCAAAAACTGTTTGCTTTGCTCTAGATTTATGCCCATGTGTATATTTTGTTGCAGATACTGTTGTCCTGAAGACATTAGCCATTCCAGTAGATCATTGTACTGGCTTAGGAATTCATCAAGTGCCTGTTGCACCTTCTTTTGATCTTCATTGCTGTTGGCACAGATGCCCTCTATGTAGGCCTTGCGATTTTCGATTTCATCCAGCACTCTCTTGATGCCCTGGGTCTCCGGCTGTGTGCGACCCACTTCATCGAGGATACCGTAACCCAACCTCAAGGGTTCCTCGGTGAAATTATTGACATCTCGCGCTACTTTCGCATACATGGCATAGCTTTCAGGTGAATTGGGAGGCAGTTTGACATTTGACAATTCCACTTCCAACTTTTCTAAAACTTTCAGAGTATTATCGGCTTTGGCGAAAAAGTCTCGAGACTGTTGCAACCAATGTTCCCGTTGGTCCACCAAATCCAAATGCTCTGAGCAGGCGCTTAAGACGTTATAAGCTCTAGCGCAAGCCTCATCACCGGTGAAAGTGCCGGAAGCCTGTAACTTTTCCTTGGCTCTGGTGATTTTGAGTGCCCGATCTCGTAGCTGCAAAGCCTGTTGTTTCCACTCACGATAGTTTTGCAGAGCTAGATTAGCAGTGTGTTCACACTCTCCCAGACTAAACAAGGCGGAGATTTCGTTGCGTTGCTTTTGCAACACAGCCTCAACTTCAAGGAGTTCGCGGCCCAATAACGCCAATGCCAAACACTGCTCCAATTGAGTCTTTCGCGTCTGCCAAGCAGTCTCCAATGTATTACGACGATCATGCAAAGCTTCCAACCACAGCTGTACCTGACGCACCGCCCGCGCTGCATCACGTTTGATATGTTCGGGCCGGGTATCCAAGGTTTCCATATTCTCTATTTCTTGCAATTGGGCCAGCAATTCATTGCCTTCCTTCAGAGCGGCCATAACGGCCGTAAGCATATCTATGCGCAGCTGTTTGAATTTGCTTAAAAACTCTTGGACGGCTGCCACTTCGATGGGTATCATGGTATCTATGCAGGCCACCTCCAAAGAGTCCATACGCCGTTGGCATTGCAACATTTTGTCATGGAATTGTGTGCACAGTTGGAGAATATTTTGGCGGTCTTGTAGCAGGTGTAAAATATCATCCCAAATGATGTTCAAAGTATCAGCCATGGCATTGACTAGTTCGGAACTGATACGTTTGCTGGCCAGCAATTTATCGGCTTTGTGGACGAATTCCTCCATGGGACCGGGTAAATTCTAAAAAGGAAAAGAAATCCATGATTAGATGGCAATCATTATATAAGTCTATACCGTACTCACCTGTACATTTCTAAGAGTCTCATCATGATCATTCTGTAGTCTTATGGATTCATCAAGATTAGCACCCAATGTTGTTATCTTTGGTTCCAGTTCCACAACTTTGATATATAATTTTTCGATGCTCTATAAAAGTTTTTAAGCAGATGAACAAGCATAAGAATTACAATAATTCTTAGGAAAGAGATAACCGTGTCACAGAAAAATGTTTCGATCAGAGTTTTTCTAATGAACCCAAAGGAAGAAATTCTCTACACCGCAACTGGATGTGTCGCTATAATAACGAACATCCCCATAAATTCTTTAAATAGAAAAATCAAATGTTTGTTACGATAAAGTGAAGAAGAAATATTCTAAATTTATTTATAGTATAACAGACTTCTACGATTCAGAAAATTTTCATAATTTATTTTGGAGCTTCCAGTTATCAATTAGCATTTTGTATGTACATAAATTTATGGAAATATTTCGAATCTTCTAAAAATTCCTGTAATTTTTTCTTGAAATTGCATTAAAAAAATTTAAAATTGTGATCAGAAATTTCGTTAATATTGAAATTTAATTTCAATCATTTGAAATAATAACCAGTACAGCAATTTCAATCAGGTTAACAGAAGACTTACGAATATTTTCACTCAACATTCTTATTGCTGACAAAAGAGAAACGATATTTTCCTATCAAAAAGTGATGCACAGTAGGAAAACAATTGAAATTTTCGCTAAATCTGTCTAAATCTGTGTGATTTCCTTGCAAATATCAATTGTAATGAGTCACCCATTAATATGGTCCCGGGGGCATACGGTGAGAGTACTCTGACTCAAAAATATGTTTACAAAGGGTACAAGCTTTTCACAGTAGGTCGAGAAGATGTGAATGACGACGCTCGCTCTGGACGCCCCAGCACATTAACAGCCGATGCAAATATTGAGAAAGTGAAGAAAATTGTTATGGAGAATCCACGAATCACAATTAGAGAAGTTGCTGAGGATGTCGGCATATTGGTTGGCTCATGCTATGCAATCTTTTCGGATATTTTGGGCATAAAGCGTGTGGTAGCGAAGTTCGTTTCAAAATTGCTGAATTTTGACCAAAAAAAACGTCGCTTTGGTATCGCTCAGGAATTGTTGAGTGACGTCAACGATGGTCCAGATTTGCTTAAAAGGGTCATAACTGGTGACGAATCATGGCTATATTGTTATGACATCGAAACCAAAGCCCAATCATCCCAATGGAAGCACGCCAAGTTAGACCAAATGTCTAGGTTTTGCTCACTGTTTTCTTCGATTAACATGGCGTTGTGCATCAGGAGTTGTTACCATAAGGTCGTACGATAAATAAGGAGTATGAGCTTGAAGTTATGCGCCGTTTGCGTGAAGCAATACGAAAAAACGCCCGGAATTGTGGGAAAAGTTCATGGCATGTGCATCATTATTTGGCCAAAAACAACACCGTTAAAATGCCTCAGTCGCCGTATTTATCAGATTTGGCTCATGCGACTTTTTCCTGTTCTCCAGATTGAAGAGAGACATGAAAAGACGGCGTTTTGAGACGATTGAGGAGATAAAAACCGAATCGTCGAACATGCAAAACACTTGTCTTATTTATGCCTCTCACAAACAAACTAAACTTGCTGTATAAACCTCCAAGTTTATACTGACTTTTAAGTTAAATGAATTAATTTTGAATTTAATGAAAATATGAAATTTAAATATTATAAAAGATAACGCTCTTATTTAAGTTATCTAAAACCCATCTTAGTAATTATCGATAAATATCCAATGATTATTGTGAATAATTTACTGTAAGCTGAAGAAAATATGAAAAAAGGAAAATGGAAAATCCAATCTCACCAGCAAAGTTGCTGATTCAAAATCAGCCACTTTTGCAGCACAACTCGCACGGTGAGCATCTCAATCTCAGAAAATAAACATATTGAATTAACTCTAATTCATTTGCATTTTTTCTATCTCTCCCTCTTTTTATATATTTTATATATATTAAATCTTAAATTTAATTTTGCAATTTCTCAACTCTGAGAAATTATGCAATTATTCTAAATCCGAAAATTTTTTAGCCTAGAACTTATTGCCCGGCACGTAAGAATTGATCCTCAATTAGTCAACTCCAAGCCTATCCCATATACAGTCCACTATCTGTCTGCTAATTTGTATCACAATAACACCGCCAGAGATTAAACCTGGATTAATCCCTTATCAAAACCAGTACACACGCTATATGGATAAAATTCGAGACGAGTATAGCAACATAAGAAAATAATAATAATCGAGAGGCGAATGTACGTAGCCCGCGAAATTTGAAAATTTTCCTTATTTTTTAAACTCCCGTCGTACTAAAAGCTTGAAAATTTCATTAGAAATTGCCCAAAATTTGTATTTGAAGTTTTAAAAATTTTGAGTAATTTAAAATCTCATTTACATTGTCAACTTTCTTAAAATTTTGAGTAATTTCTTTCATTAAATATTTACCGAGCCATTTCAGATAATCTGCGTCCGTATTCTATTCTCATAAAAATTTCTAGAATTTGAATATTATCAACAAATGGAATCTACATTAAGGTAACTAAAATAAGTCTAAGTCTAGTTTGTTGGAAGTAAAAGACATTTTGTACACTAAATAGCTAAAATTAAAGCCTTTTAGTTGAGCAATCTGAATTCTATGCCAACATCGATATGTCAAAGTTAGGTCGATAACAACTGCTACTAAAATTCAATTTTTTTGCCGGCCTAAAAGTATTTGATAGCTTCAACACCAAGATGGGATGCGATGGCCCAATGAGTAGTTTATTAAAAAAAAAGTTATAAAAACACAGTAGAGTAGAAAAGAGCAGACCCTGTCAAATATTTAAGACAAACATTAGTAGAAATATGAGTTTACGATACGGATCTAGAATATCCAAACTATTTACTGATAAACTTTGGCTATCCACCTGGCCTCACTGTTTTTTAGAAGATGTGGTGATTGATACCCATGATTTCCCAACTCAAGCTTATATATGTAACTGGATTAACTGATATTTAATATGAAAATATGGGCAACATTTTAAAGCAGCAGAGTGAATAACCCAACATGGATATTTTCTTTTTTAGATAAAGTTTTCTTGATATTTTTTTATTTTTTATTTTTTTTTTTTTTATTCCCCCAATAAAACCTTCCTGTGACTCAATTTTCTAGTTAACACCTAACACCTTACGGACCAACACCAATCATGGTTGCCTCTGCAGCCAGAAGACTGCTTCCCCAGCATACTATGAACAAATCTCCTTCGCTCTGCATTTATGTATTTATTTATTTTCAGCACTTCATCAATGAATCTTCCTACGATCATCCACTTCTGGTTCCTTGTAAGTGGAACAGCCAAAAGGAGAATTGCACATCTCCAATCTCCAATGAAATAACTAAACCATCGCGATAAAGAGCCCGCGTAGAGCAGAGTAACCAGAAAGAACAATGTTGCTTTTGGACATAAAAGGAATTGTTTAAACAAGAACATTTAAGCCACATCTACTCTGTAACTGGCCACAAACAGACAAACGTGCAACAATTGAATCTCTGAATATAACCTCAGCACTGTCTGCTGATAGTTTAGCGGCCGGAGGCAGAGGAAATTCACGTCCGCACACATGAGGTAGTGAGTGAGGAGTACTCGTATTGTTAGCAAAACGTGCCGGACAGGCTTTGGCCATTTTCGGTAGAACTTCTACGACATCTATAGCAACATCATCATTGCCAGAATCTTTGGCGGCGGCGGCACGCACAGTGGGGTAATTTGGAAAACAAACAAAAAAACGTGAAAACTAATTTATAATTTTTGGAAGATGACCGCAGACCGCAGGTTTGCGGTGAGTCTCGCCATGAAGGCCTTATCCACGGTGTGCGACACACTTTGCATATTATAGGGTGTCCCAACAAGAACGCAAGATTTAAATTTGGCGCCATTCGAAGTGTCATTGTTTGACATTTGAACAATTGTTATTGTTTGCTAGTAGAAGGTACGAGGTTAGTAAAAATGGAGCGCTGCACTAATGAACAACGCATTCTCATTGTGAAATTGTTTTACCAAAATGGTGGAAGTTTTGCGGCTGCAATTCGCAGATTGCAATCAATTTGGGGTCACAATAATGCTCCAAAAGAGTTAACTGTAAAGAGATTAATGGATAAATTTGCCAAAACTGGGTCTGTTAGTGATGTAAAGACAACAACGCGCCTTCGACCAGGTCAATCGACCGAAAATGTCGCAGCTGTATGTGATGATGTCGCTCAAACTCCATCCACCTCAATTCGACACCGAGCTCAGCAAATTGGTGTCTTCAAATCTACTATGCAGCGAATTTTGCCGAAAGATTTGCATCTCCATGCATACAAAAATCAATTGACTCAGGAACTGAAGCCAGCTGACCATGGACAGCGAAGAGAGTTCGTTAATTGGGTATTGGAGAGACAACATGAAAATGCTGATTTTGTCGATAAAATCATCTTCAGCGACGAGGCCCATTTCCATCTTGATGGCTTCGTCAATAGGCAGAATTGTCGCATTTGGGGTGAGGAAAATCCTTGAGTGATTCACGAGAAGCAAGTGCATGCTCAACGTGTCACTGTGTGGTGTGGATTTTTGGGCTGGAAGAATCATTGGACCTTTTTTTATGAAAATGAGACATCCCAAGCGCCAAGTCAATGGTGTTCGGTATCGTGAAATGATAACCAGTTTTTTCGTGCCTCGAATTGAGGAAATGAATGTGGAGGGCATGTGGTTTCAACAAGACGGCGCCACATGTCATACAGCCAGAGAAACAATTCAATTGCTGCATCAGTCATTTAAATCTTGCGTTCTTGTTGGGACACCCTTTACAATGCCAATGCCCCTCTGGGATAGCCAAGTAAAACTTGGACTATCTACGAAAAAGGGGCTGACAATTTTGGTACTACCGCAATTGTCAGCCCTTTCTTCCAGCCGGGAGCAAATCCATTATGCTAGTATGGAACATAATCCCCATTGGCAGCAGTGAGGCCTATCTTACCATCTCTGCTACTCTATGGGTCTGTAGCACCCGGTTGAGCAATGCAACTCCACTTTATCTGAACTTTATGTGAAGCAAATTTGTCCACGTTTTTTCTATCAAATTCTTTGACAGGCTGATAACAATAATTAATTTGATTTTGAATGATAGCCATTAGTTATGCAGCAAAGAAATCATAATATCTCAGTTAGGGAAAAACATAACCGGGCTTCAAAACCTTTTCCTATATTTTGCTTTTTTCTATGATCGTTTACAATTCTAAAGTGATTTACCAATTTTAAATACAAAGTTTATATAGTTCGAAAGAGAATAAATGCCTTATTGATATTATCAAATCCTATTTTTCATTCAAAAATTCGCCTACAGAAAAATCGAGAAAATCACAAAAATGTATATATCTCAAAAACGAGGCATCGAAAATAATCAAATTTTTTAAGGAGTTTGGGGAAGGCTGTATCGATGATATGTTTTAAAGAAATATTCAAAAATTCACTAAATTAAATAACGGGTACTAACTAACATAAGTATCTCGGAAATGGAATGTTCAATCGCGAAGAATAAACGATTTTTCTTTTTGCGATTTTAATAGTATTGCAGTATCGTTTGAAAACATTTTCAAAAAGGTATCAAATTAAATAACTGTTTAAATACAAATTTGAACATGTTTCGGAAACGTTTGAAGAAAGTAGTTATTTTTCCTTTGATAATGGCGCGATGTCAAAGCCAAAAAAAAATTGACTCTGTAAATCGATGCCGAAAAATATACTTTTGAGAGTGAGGGAAATAAAAGAGTTTCGATTCGATTTCAAAATCTTACTGAATGTCCTCAGTAGTGGTTTAACTGACAGTGAAGACGACTCAGGGAGAAAAAAGGACGAGGCCAAGTTGTTAGCAACCACGGAGACTGTCGTCTTTTTTTTTTAGAAAAAATGACAGTTTATGTTCGAAATTACTATTTAGAATAGTTGCCAGCTAGTTAAGTGATTTAACTCTTATACATTTGTACAAGTAAAAGCTACCAATTACATAAAATACAATAAATTCATTTCCGTTATACAAATTTAAATTATAAATTCATTTGCTTACAAATATGAAAAGATATGAAAAGAAATACATGCATTTATTCAATAAATAACGACAACTGCGTTAAATAACGTTTATTTTTTTGCGATTCTAATAGTATTGCAAAAAACAATACCAATTATGTGGCTTGAAAATGTTTATATCTCGGAAACGGAACATCAAAAATAAGCAAATTTTTTAAGGAATTTAGAGAAGGCAGCATCAACCATATATTGTGAAGAAATATTCAAAAAACTACCAAAAAAATATTAAAATACCAATATGGTCATGTCTCGGAGATGGAGCATTTAATCGCGAAAAAGAACAAAATTAAGCGAATCTAATAGTATTGCAAAAAACACTACCAATTATGTGGCTTGAAGAAATTTTGAAAAGTCGTTTAACAAAAAATCTAAAATCGTGAAAATGTTTATATCTCGAAAACGGAGCATCGGAAAAGACCAAATTTTTTAAGGAATTTGCAGAAGACAGTAACAATCTTATTTTGCAAAGAAATATTCAAAAACTGATCGAATGAAAAAATTATTAAAATACCAATGTAAACATATCTGGGAGATGGAACGTTTAAAATTAAAAAAAAATTATTATTATATTAAAATTCATAAAACAATAATATAATATCAATTACATGTGTGTAAAGAAATTTTCAAAAGTCACCAAATAAAAAAAAAAACAAAGAAATAAAAAACTTTCTGTCTCCATAACGAATCCATCAATTCTCAATAATAATTAAATTTAGACTCCAAGGGATTACCTTTAACCAATTTGATTTAATATAGTGCCAGTTTCTAGAAATCGTTAAAATAAAAATCGCTAAAATACAAATGCAAACGAAGCTTAAAAAGGTGAAAATGATATTTTTTGGTTTCTAAAGAAGTTGCATTTCCCAAGGATAATTTAAATTATGCTTCAAGGGATTGCCTTTAACCAATTTGATTTAATATAGTGCCAGTTTCTAGAAATCGCTAAAATACCAAAATAAACGAAGATTAGAAAGGTGAAAATGATATATTTTTGGTGTCTAATGAAGTTGGATTTCGCAAGAATAATTTAATTTAGGCTTTAAGGGATTGCCTTTAACCAATATGATTTAATATAGTGCCAGATTCTAGAAATCGCTAAAATTCAAACGCAAACGAAGACTAAAAAGGTGAACATGATATTTTTTTTGATTTCTAATGAAGTTGGAAAAACTGGTGGCACAAAATATTCAAAATGTCACGAAATAACAAATCGTTACAATACAAAAATATCTATATCTCGAAAACTAGGCATACAGTGATGAAAAGAACCAAACTTTTTTGCTTTTTAAAGGATGTAAAGAAAGGCGTACCCGTCGTGCAGTGCACAGAAATATCCAAAAATTCGCCAAACGAAAAATCACTAAAATATGTTCATATCCAGACAGCCGACAGTTTAAGCGCAAAAGTATTAAAGTTTTTGGTTCAAAAGTGGGCCGCTATTCTTGTTACCAAGAAATTGAGCCATCTTTCTTCAAGAATTACCAAATAGAAAAACAAAATTTCCAAAATTTATATTTTTAAGAAACTTTTTAAACATCGTTTTTTGTTAAGGATGTTCTCAGATTAAACTTTGACAGATCCTCCTTTCTCTAAATCACTGCTTGCAGCTTTCTTAGCTTTGGATCAAAGTAGAAGTTTAGTATAAATAATGGTCAAATTTATAGTAAAGTGGAGCGAGCTTGAAAAAACTATGAGCACAAAAAAAAAACAAAAGGTTTGTGTAATAACAGTACTCATCTTATTCCTCTTAAAACTTTATAATATTAAAATTTTTATATTGGCAAGATGGTCAGATACATATATTTGGATCTAATCTTTCAGCTTTAGTTATAAAACTTTTTTTCGCAAAGCAGAAATGTCGAACGTAATAGCAAAATTCCAAAAATAGACTAAGCAAAAATTGAAAAAGAAAAGTTATAAAATTTTATTATGTTTTTCTTCGAGTAGGTCAACATATAAAGTATTTTACGATAATTTTTTGTGGTTATTCTACTGTTTAAGTCACGACAAGAGCACGACATACAATAAGAATTTTCAGGTACACAAATTTGAGCATTGAAGCTTCTATTGAACTTCATCATTTTAGACCCAGATTCGATTTCATTCAAGTGGATTAAACAAAGTTGCAGAGTGAAAAATCTCGGTAAATTTTCTCTTAAAACGGATCAGACTTACAAAAGTTGCAGGTGGAAATTTACGTCACTGTGCAATTGGTGTTGACTAAGACTGCGGCCACTTCAGCTTCAGTTGCCACCAGCCTCCTTACGCTGCCACAGTAGTCGCGGCTGCAGTGGCTACACTATCAATGTGTTAAAGTCTGAGATTTTAGAGCTTCCTCAAAATGCGAGATGGGGTTTGTTTTGATGTCTGTTTGCCAAGTTTTGTCTTTAGCCTAGAAATTGTTGCAAGATAGCAATGAAGGTCAGTTAAAGGAGCCATATATGGTAATATGAAAACCGTTAGCCACATACGTAGCGGAGGAAGTATTTGCCAGTGCTGTAACAGCAACAGGGGCGCATGAAAAAAAAAAAATAAAACTGGAAAATATGTGAATAATTTAAGTTGATCTCTTACGAAGAACAATATTTGGGTGGTGAGTTTCTGGGCAGAAAACTCCTTTGAAATAAATAGATAGATAGAGAGAGAGAGAGAGAGGTAGAGGGAGAGAGAGGAGGGGGAGAGAGGGAATGGAATGAGGGAGAGGAAAAGAAATTGAATGCGTTTTAAGGAATGTGAAATTCGCTGAAAGAATGCATTAATTATGTTATCAATCGTTTTAACGTTCTTGTATAAGAAACTAACAACATATGACAGCTCGATAATAAGAGATTTAGTGGTTTTAAAAAACCGCCGGTCTGGCAAGGCTGTTATTTATTTAGTGAAATGTTTGCCATTTACGAATTTGCCATATCGTAAACAGACAAAGAATACATGAAAACAGTTAAAACTTACTACAAAAGTGGTGATTCAAGCGTGGGCTTTTAATCGAAGAAAATTTTCTTCAGCGATGAAGTTTATTTCTCACTCGGTGGTTACGTCAACAAGCAAAATTGTCTCATATGGGGCTCGAAGAACCCAGAGTTGATTGCAGAAAAGCCATTGCATCAGGAGAAAGTGACTGTTTGGTGTGCATTATGGTCTGGAGATGTCATTGGGCCGTATTTTTTTTTTGTTTTTTTTTTTTTTTGTTTGAAAATGACGCTTGAGAAACCTCGAAAGCATCCGCTGCTGCAATTAACCCAAAGGCGGTCATTGAAATGACAGTAATGGCAAGGCCCAAGCATTATAATCAAATAAAATTTTCATCGAAATCATAGCTTTTTGTGCGTTTTATTTAACTTTACTGTTGAAACCGAAAAGTGATGTAAATAATAGCAATGTTTCTATAAAATAATAATGAAGGTCTAAAATTAAATATGCTGGCTTTATCAACAGATAATCCCACAAGGAATTTAAGCCAACGTTAATCTGCCTCATATTTTATATATTTGCATGAAAACTGAATATCGCCATAAATTTTGCATATGCAAACTTTGACGATTTTTCGTTATTTTGACGATTTTGACTGTTGATTCTGATTTTTTGGTGATAGACGATTTTGCTTCAAAAAAAAAAAAAAAAAGAACAATGAAATGAAGTTTTGCGGCTTAAAGATTGTTTGTAATAATTTTACATAAAAATGTTGGATTTGTTTCGTGGTTTTCCAATGTCTTCTCTGTTTTAGAATGTGAAAATTTCATTAAAAACAACAACTGAGGCGTATTGTATTTAGAAACATGCTTGCTTTTTACTTAGTTTATTATATCTTCATGTAGAAATGATATTATTAATTATTTTCTTATAGAACTGGTTCTAACAATACTTTTTGAATTGAAACAATTGTGTATAAAGATGATGTTTATACTTAGCTTTTTTTACTAAAACTTGTTAAAAATGGATTTAAAATTAATTTGCAAACGTTCCATGAACATAACTAATGTAACACTAAAACAAATTGTACTTTATGTTATCCGTTTTGCCTCACAATTGGGCTAAACATATTGTGAATTGTTAATAAGAAAAAATGTGAGATAATATTTGATGAAAGACAGAAATTACGCTTGTAACTATCATAAAATAAAACTAAAAAGTAGTTACTCTGTACAGCTGAAGCGCTAAGCATCACAGCTTCCCAAATATACTGACCTTGAATTGAAATTAATTTCTTAATTTCTTTTATTTCGGCAACTACAAACAAATAATTTCTCAAATCTATTGAGAAATTATCTGATTAAAGGCACCATAACATTCATCAACAGGTCGACTTGCCTTCACTGCCGTACAGGAAGATCATCTCAATCCCAAAAATACAGTCCACAACCTACTCTAGATTTTTCCGACAGAGTCCAGTGTCGATCATCACAGCAAATTGATTACAGCAATAAGAACAACAGTCCATTTGCCCAAGCTGTATTCAATCATCTTCTACTTCTTCCGCTAGTTTTATTCAAATTGTAACAAATCTTTTCCTACAAAAAAGATTTTTACGATTTTCTCATATAGAACTGACTCACATGAATCTTTTTCTATTTTAAAGATTCTCACAAATTTCTTCTTCAAAAAACAAAAGCTTTGTGTGGAAACTTTAAGGAAAATTCTTATCCACTTTTTATATAGAAAGAACATGAATAATTTAAAAACAAAATTAAATTAAAAACAAAATTAATTTAAAAACAAAAAAACACTTTATTATGAATTTTTTTCATATAGAAAAGACTCTCATGAATATAGAGAACAAATTGTATAGAATTGAATCTATCAATCTAAATCTATCTTCCTATTGAAGAGATTCTTATGATTTTTTTTTCGAATAGAAGAGATTGTTTTTCCTATAGTTAAGACAGTCAGGAATACTTTTGCGTTAAAAGGACTTCAATATGAGTCTTTTCCTGTAGTTAGTTCATTATATGAATTTAGACAGCTTATAAGTTTCTTAATCCTTGATAATTGATTGATACTGTGACTTGTAGTTCAGTTCAATTCAAGTAGTTTCTATCAAAACCTTTGTATACTCTCTCTGTCCCAAACTTTGGATATGTTTTCAGGAAAATGTAGAACTGCTTGTAACGAAATTTTAAAATATTTTAAAATTACGCTTTTTGAAATATAAGTATTATAAAAAAAAATGTTTCAAATTCTTTCGTTATTTTTATAATTTTTTTAAATAAATTAATATATGTGAAGCAAAGATTTTAGAATTCGAGATTGGGTCGATTTGGGTCGTTTTTTTTTTAATTTTATACAAGTATTACAAAAAATGTTTAAAAATTCGTTTTATTATCCAATAAAATAATATGTACTCGATTTCAGAAATTAGTGTACATTACATGAAACAAAGATTTTAGAAATCGAGATAGGGTTGATTTGGGTCGTTTTTTATATTTTATATAAGTATTATATGGTATTATATGGTTGTTATAAATTACAATTCCTAATACTCGTATATGTTTTCAAATGCTTGCATAGAATTGGCCATCACACGATAAATTTTTCCCGAAATCAGTATATTTTCAATACGAGAAATAATGTCAATTTGAGAGTAGCTATGTGTCGATCTGAAACAACAAAAGAGAGTATAGAACATTCTAGTAGTACTCAGTACAATATTTTCCCACAACAGTTACAGTCGTCCGCAAACATGTATAATTTCCCTTTAAAATCAATTTTGACAAGTCATCAATATATAATCTAAATAATAATGGCCCTAGTACACTACCTTGTGGAACACCACAAATTACAACATGTTCATTGCTTTGACTCTGTTCAACCTGCACGAAATGCTGTCTACTTTTTAGGAAGTTATGAAACAATTGCTGTGTTTCACGAGAAAATCCGAAAATTTCAAGTTTTTTTATCAATATATCATGATCAACTAGATCAAAAGCTTTGGACAAATCATAAAACAAATCGGCAACACCTCTGTATTCCGCATCCAAACCACTACAAACACAATCTATAGGGTGGCGCATAAATAACGTTAAGATTTGATCAGTGAATACATTTTTTGTTTAAGTCTCTCTCTCTCTCGTCTCTTTACAGAATTATCTAAATAATACTTGAGAAATTTATGATGGAAAGGCTCAACACAGAACAAAGAACCAAAATTGTTCAATTTTACTTTGAAAGTCAGCATTCGATTATTCAGATCATATTGAAATTTCTTTCATGTTCAAAATGCTCCTAGAGCTCCAACAATTTACCGAATGGTTCAGCGTTTTGGGCAACAAGGGGCTGTCTGTGAACTTCCGCGTGCTGGTAGACCTCGTGATTGAGGAAAACCCCGAAACTTCCACCAGGCGACGTTCTCACCAATTAGAGATGTCTGGGCGGTCTTCTTACAATTACAATTTTACATATGTTACATCTTTTCCCATATAAAATGTAATTGGTTCACGACTTAAAACCAAATGATGCACAAGAACGCATTCAATATAGTCGCCGTTAACGTTACTTATGCATCACACTTTACGAAAAATTTTGATGTAATTATTTTGCCAACTACCCTCTATAATGCCATGCAGCGCTGAGGTGTAATTTCTATGAAGTTCGTTTGATATAATAAAATTAAAAAACAAAAGTTGAATTCGCAGTGGGAACTGCAATTACTTTTGAAAAATGCGTTTCAGAGATGTTTCGATGATTGGATTCTTCGTTGGCATAAGCGTATTATTTCGGAAGGGTTCTGCTGTGGATACATTACAAGAAATTGGAATGAATGTTAAATATTTTGCGTTTGATTGACCAGTTTTCGATATTTTTTTTTTAACAGAATGTACAATAACTTGATCTACATCAGAAAAGAACAATGCTGCTACTATGATAGCTGATAGACATATAGGGTGATTTTTTAAGATTTTGGTTTTTACAGGCTGGCAGCACTGATTGGTAATGACATCCAAACGTCATCTGTAAAGTGAAAAGTGTACAGTACACTCTGCCATTTCATCATGAAAAGGCTAACAAACGAGCAACGATTACAAATCGTTGAAATTTATTATCAAAATTCGTGCATTTGTGACAAATGTGCATCGTTTGATATGACCATTTTATGATCGTCATAATCGACCTGCTGAATCAACAATTCATGCTGTTATCTCCAAATTTCGCACCAAATTTACTTCGTTGGACATAAAACCATCGATTCGCATGCGTAGAGTGCGTACCGAAGAAAATATTGCAGCCGTAGCGACCAGTGTTAATGACGATCGTAGAATGTCAATTCGTCGCCGTTCTCAGCGATTGGACCTGTGTTACTCAACCACAAGGAAAATTTTACACGTCAATTTGGCTTTGAAAGCCTATAAAATTCAAATCACGTAAGAATTGAAGCCGAATAACCTACCACAACGTCTAATTTTTGGTGAATGGGCCTTACGAAAGCTCAATGAAAGTCCGCTGTTTTATCGAAAAATTATGTTTAGCGATGAGACTCATTTCTTGTTGAACGGATACGTACGCAAGCAAAACTGTCACATACGGGGTGATGCCATACATGAATTACCGATGCATCCCGAAAAAAACACAGTCTGGTGTGGTTTATGGTGGCTGGTGGCATCATCGGTCCATTTTTCCTTAAAGACGACCGTGGAAGAAACGTTACCGTCAACGGCGAACGATATCGAGCCATGATACGCGATTTTTTTTTGCCCCAATTGACTGAGTTGAATTTGGTTGACATGTGGTTTCATCTGGACGGTGCAACAAGCCGCACTGCTCGTGAAACAATGGATATGTTGAGGGATGAATTTGGTGAGCAACTTATCTCTCGATTTGACCCTGTGAGTTGGCCCCCAGATCTTGCGATTTAACGTCTCTTAATTATTTCTTGTGGGGTTATGTCAAGTCGTTAGTCTATGTGGACAAGCCGAACACTATTGAGGCCTCACAGGATAACATAACACACGTTATTCGTGGAATACAGGCCGAAATGCTGGAAAAATTGACGAAAAATTGGACCTTCCGAATGGACATTTTGAGGTGGGGCCGCAGACAACATTTACATGAAATTATCTTTAAAAATTAAATGGCATAGACCAATTTATCGATTCCAATAAAAAATTTTAATGTATGATGCAAATTTGAGTGTTTTGTTCGATTTTTAAAAAAACTACCATTAAAAAATCACCCTATACAATAACTTGATCTGTATCAGGAAAAAGCAATGCTGCTACTATGGTAGCTGATAGATATCGAATAAAATCTTTGCTATTTCTTTACTTTAAATTTGATCGAAATCAAAATCAGTTTCCCATTTTTCTTATCTTAAGAAATCGTTCACAGCGCTTGTTCCTTCCGATCTCTCTCCACAGGTAGCTTCTTAATAGTAATTAATTTGTTAATACAAAAAATTGTCGATTTTCACAAAATTTCATTTAATTGGAAATATTTTCGTATTTCCAAATATCTGCCTGCAGGCGTCTAATTACGTACCTCTTTTCATCATATCCTTAACAGAAAATGAATCTCATAAATATTTATTGAACTTTACTGTTTATAAGTAAAACATTAATTTCAATTCAAACATTTTTCATCACCATCATCAAATCACTCGGACACCTCTTGCGGCCTCCAAGAACTCTGCATGAACCACAAATGGAATTCGCATAAATTCACAAAAAAACAAAAAAAACGGGGGAAAAGTGCCAACTTGAGGGAGAAGAAGAGAACCTATGAATGAAATTAATGTTGAAAAATGATGATTTTTTTGTGCTGGTTATTTTATTGCTATGCCAAGACGAAAAATGCACTACGAAGACGGCGATCGATTCACATGAAATACTGCAATACGCATAAAATAAGCACTTTATGTTGACTGCTGGGGGCGCTTTAATTTTTACGCCAATTTAAAAATATGATTTATGCCACAAATTATGTACAACATCCACATGCATAGATAGGTATGGACGGTCTGCAATTGCAGTGCAACCTTGCCGGCACCGACCAAGAAACCACTGGTGGTGGTGATGGTGGTGATGGCGATCGTGGTGCCTTAACCGCCAAAGGGGCCTCCAATTTTACGTGGAATACCAATGTTCAATTTGTTGGCACTAGAAGACCAAAAAAATTACAATGCAAAATTCAATGGAATCGTAATGATGATTATTACAATAAATAAGTATATTCTATATGTAGCCGGTATGTGTTGCAAGTATCTGCTTTTTTTTTCTCCTGCCGGCAATTGATGATGCCCGCTGCTGGCCTCTTCTGTCTGTTGTCTCTGGTGTAATGAGCGCATAATAACGCCGATATCCAATTGATTGTTTTCGACATAAACTGCGATAGCGAGAGAGAAATCACTACTTGAGTTGCCAATAAAATTGGCGCTAAAATGTTTGCGATTGTTGTAAATTTTTCACGTTCGATACGATTTAAACATAATGAGTCATTTGTTAATTTAATTTCAGATGCAGTGCGAATCACGAATTATGTTAAATGTTCACTTTCTAATTGTGTTAACAAATAGACAATTGAATTAATGGCTTTTCGAAAGCGGAATTTATTTTGCGTATCTGGGTGGCGGTGTTCAAACATGCCATGAAATATCGGCCACACCTTTCAATTAGAACTAAAAGAAGTGAATGTGATTTGAAAATCTCACCGCTATCTGCTGCTACTCAGTATGCTGCAGAACGACTTGATATACTCGTAATATTGGCAATGACTAATTTTATTGTTAACTACCAACGACAACGAACTTCATTCCATTTAAAGTGGATTTTTTCGATTTCATATAAATTTATTAATTTTGCGATTCCAAAACCACTGGTCTAGCAAGGCTGTCAGCTGTTGAATACCCACCATCTGAAGTGTTATTTATTAAGTGAATGGTTTGCCATGAGACGCAATCGAGTCATTTTAGTAGCAAATTTTTCAATTCTATCCAACGCTTAGCAAAAACTCAGCTTTAGAGTAGCGTTGCTGGGCACTCAATGATTCTAAATAGGTTTTAATGGACTCGAGCAGAAGCAAAATAACCAAGTAAAAAAATAGCATCCAGGAAAGTTAAAAAGATTCGCTATTTGTGGTATAGAAATGGGGGAAAAATGGATTATCATTGATAAATTACACATTGGTTTGTATAAGAGATATGGTGTTGTGTTTGACACCATTTCAATGCCTTTTCATAACATCCTCTGAAGCAATAAAAATTTGTTTAGATAATTTTTCATGACAATTTTTTTCTTTCAATCAGAATTCAAATGACTAATTAATTTATGTTATTAATAAACAATAATTTTAAATAAATTTCAAAAATATTTCAAGTTTTTGCGTCGAAGACACGAAAAAAAACCAAAAATATTTAATATTCTTCAACGACTTTCGGTTATAACTCATCAATTTCATCGAATCTTTTTGTACAATTAAAAAAAGCTTCTCAAGGCGAGAAAAATATACTCATACAGCATTTGTGAAAGCTATCCATTTAGTGGTTTCAAAACCGCCGGTCTGGCAAAACTGTCAGCTGCTAAATACCTATCATCTGAAGTGTTGTTTATTTAGTGAAAAGTTTGCCATTTACGAATATGAATCATTTAGGAGCCGAAGAACGTGTAAAAATAGTTAAAACTAACTACAAAAGTGAAGATTCAAACGTGGGCATTTTTTGCGCATTACAGGGGGATTATGGTCGTCATAATCGACTTACTTTGCAAGAAATTGGCTCGATTATAAAGAAATTTGAAGAGACTGAAAGCGTTATAGTTACGGTCAGGCCTGAGCATCATGGCAATAGACGCACTACCGAAAATATCGCTTCTGTTAGTGAAAGTGTGGCGGATAGTTCGAATTTCAATTCAGAGCGCTATGGCTGTATGGTGACTGAAGAAGCTTCCAGAAAATGTAATTTCACGTTTCAGCGACGTTACTTCGCCAGCAAGATCATGTGGATTGACGCCGTTAGACTTTTTTTTTTGTGAGGCTACATCAAAGATAATCTCCAAACGTTGAAGCATTTAAAATTCAACATTAGTTATATATATATATATAAGTTATCGCCGAGATACAACCCAAAATGTGCGAAAAAGTGATCGAAAAATACCTCAAAAAGATCCACTGGAAGTATTTCTTAATATCGTTTTGAATAATTATGTGATTATCCAATACCCGCTCCTCTAAGATTATGTCTTTTCCTACAGCAAATATCATTATAATGAACTTTTTCTAAATGAAAAGATCCAAACAAATATTCTAGCGCATGTTTTATGAATGAAAAGATTCATTGGGAGAGAAAAAAAGAAATGTATAAATAGAAAAATAATTAAAAATACTAGACATTTTTTTCCTACAACAAAAAATTACTAAAAAAAAAAAAATAATTTTAGAATATTTTCTATATCACTGTATTAACAATATTTTTATGCCAAAATATGCCTGGGAGTTTTTCCGCTACAGTAATCTCTCTCTCCCTATCTCTCTATCTCTCTCTCTCTCTCTCAAACTTTTATTTGCAAGAATGCGCTTAAGAATCCTTTCTACCAAAAGTTTTACAAACTCTTTTTTTTCTATAGATCTAAATCTTTATCTGAATCTTTCTTTAAAGAATAGATTTCAGCAAAACTTTTCTTAAAATAGATTTTAAGGAAATTTTTCTTAAAGAAATCTTTTTGTGTTCAAATAACCTAACAAATATGTTCATATACAGGGTGGGCCATAAGGGTGTTGGCGGTTTAAATATTCAATTAAAAAAAAACTACGAAACATAAAAAAAAATATATTTGTATTTTTAAAAAGTAGAAGCATGGGAATTTTTAAGACTTAAAAATAATGTTGTCCAAACGGCTTTCCTCGGCTGCTTGACACTCTTGGAACCGAAGTCGCAAATTTTGGAAAACTCGTAGAAAAGTTGTTCTCGGTATTTTGTTACTTTCCTGAATAATGTTCCTTTTCAACTGCTCTAAATTGGTCGGATTATTCTCGTAGACTACCGATTTGAGGTAGCCCCATAGAAAATAATCGCATGGAGAGAGATCGGGGCTACGTGGGGCCATTCAATATCCCCCCTTTTCGAAATGAGTTTTCGAGGAAAAACATTTTTCAGCAGCTCTATGGATACCCTAGCCGTATGACCTGTGGCCCCATCCTGTTGAAACCACATCCTCTAGGTATTGCCTTGAAGTTCTTGCAAAGCTGGCACCAAAAAGTCTGCTAGCATGTTGCAATAATTGTTCGCCCTAACCGTCATCGCATGAAACACGAACACGCTCCACAATGTCGGCTGATCTTGCAGAAACTGGGCGACCACGAACCGTAATTGGTACTGTTGAGCCGGTTGTTTCGAACATTCTGATCCATTTTCGTATCACATTGGCGCTTGGAACTTCACTTAAATTGTGTAAACCGTGTTCATGCCGATACAAACGTCGTGCAGTAATCACTGATTTATTGTTTTCGTAATACGCTCGGACACAAAATGCACGCTTCACTCCCGTGTACGGCTCCATGGCGACTAAATTTCCAGGAAGCGGCGCAGCGAACAACATATCCCCCTGCCACCCCGCGCCGCGCGTTACCGAGAAATTGAATATTTAAACCGCCAACACCCTTATGGCCCACCCTGTAGGAATAATTCTAGCAATTTTTTCCTATGCGAAAGGATTTATTCTATAAATATTTCTATGTGAAGCCATTTACTACAAAATATAAAAAAAAATATAAAAAAAAATATTGGAAATCTTTTTATACAGAAAGACTGATATGCATCTTTTTCTATCTTATAGAAAAGATCTCAACGAGGTTTTCGGTACAAAAAAAAAAATGAATGAATGAAAAAATAATGAATTTTTTGGTATAGGAAATACTGTAATTAATCTTTTGCGCATTTTCATTTAGAAAAAATTTTAATGATTGTTTTCCTACAGAACAGATTCTAACAAAACCTTTTGGAGAGAAACAAATTTAACAAATCTTTTCGTATACAAATGATTGTGATGAGCATTTTGGTATAGAAAACAATCAAGTCAGTCTGAATTTTCTTATGTAATTTTTCCCACAAAAAAGATTTTTATGATTTTCTTCTTCTCTATAGTTCAACAAGAATCGTTTCCTGTATGAAATATTTTCAAAATTTGCTGCTTTTTCAACAAAAGTTTCGTATAAAAAGTTTTAGTATACGAAACATTCCTATCCATTTTTTCATTTAATAAGGACTCACATAAATCTTTTCCTAGAAAAAAGTAATTTTATAAATTTTGTTCATATAGAAAAGACAACCGTGAGTCCTATAGGAGAGATTCTCATAGAATTTTTCGTATAGAGAATCACATAGAATCGTAAATATATTTCTATTAAGACAGGTTTCTTATGAATTGAAACCTATCGTATTCTCTTGACTATCTATCTATTCTATTGACAGGTTTCTTATGAATATTTTAGCATAGAAATGACTTCCATGAGCTTTTTCTTATAGGAGAGTTTCTTAAGGATTTTATCACATGGAACAAGTTTTTATGATTTTTTTTTTTTGTATAGAACATTTTAACGTTTTTGTATAAAAACAGTTCCGGCCAACTTTTTTTGTAGGAAAAATTCTTACAAACTTTTCTTATAGAAAATTTGTCGTATAAAATCTTTTCTTTATATTTTTTTGTATAGAAGTGGCTCCCATAAATAACAAACAAATTGTAAAAAACTATAATTTTTTTGTTCATAGCAAAGATTTATAATTTTTTATTCATATACAAAAGATTCTTGTGATCCTTTCTTATAGAAAAGGTCTTTATGATATTTTTTCATATGGAAAAGACTAACATGCATCTTTTCCTATAGCAGAGATTCTCATGGAATTTTTCGTGTAGAGAATAAATCATATAGAATTACAAATATGTTCTTATTGAAAATTTTTATGATTTTTTTCTTATAGAAAAGATTCTTATGAATGTTTCAGTTTAGAAAAGACTTCCATGAGCATTTTCTTGTAGGGAAAACTTATTCTTATAGAAGAGTTCCTTAAGGATTTTATTGCATAGAACACATTTTTATGATTTTTTTTCGTATAGAATTGGTTCTTATACGTTTTTGTATAAAAACGATTTCCACTAACCTTTTTCTGTTACGATTTTTTTTATAGAATTGATTCTTATAAATGTCTTTGTATAAAAACGACTTTCATTAACGTTTTTCTGCAGAGAAGATTCTTATGAACTCTTCTTGTAGAAAATGAATCGTATAAAATCAGAAGTCTTTTTCAATTTCAAAAATTCTCACGAACTGTTTATTTATTTATATCTTATGAATTCTTTCATTTTGTGGGCATTCTTAATATTTTTTTCTATAGAAATGGCTCCCATGAATATCGAACGAATCGTAAAAATTATAACTCTTTTTTCCATAGAAAAAATTCATTCTTACACAAAATATTCTTGTAATTATTTCTTATAGAAAAATTCCTTATGAATTTATTCTATATATAGAAAAGACTTCTATGTATCTTATAAATGAATAGCAAATGAATCTAATCAAATCATGCATTTTTTTCCTATAGCAAATGTTCTTATGATTTGGTTATAACAGAATAGATTCATAAGATTTTTTTTATAGAAAAAATTCCTAAAAATCATTTTGCATAGAATGTCTTTTTTGCATTTTACTGTAAAGAAGAGATTCCTATGATTTCTTTTTTGCACAGAAGAGAGTCTTATGGCTTTTTCCGTATAGAATATTCTTTCAAGAATCTTTGAAGAGATTTCTATAAATATACAAAGAAAAGATTCCCCAAACTCTTCTATTCGAAAAGACTCTAATGAATCTTTTGTATAGAAAGGCATTTAAGGCACCTTTTCATTTAGAAAAGTCTTTGTGTATTGAGTCCTTTAGTGTAGAAAATACTTCAATAAATGGTTTCGTATAGAAAAAAACTCTAATAAATGTTTTCATATGACTGGAATGTAATGAATCTAGAGGAACGACTCTAATTAATCATTCGCATTGTAAAGACTTTGATGAAGTTTTTCGTATCACAAAAATTCTAATGCAAAGATAGGAGAGATATGAAAAAATTTCTTATGACAGGTCTTAATGACTCCTTTTCGTATCCTTAGTTAATATAAGGAAATTATATTAAAAAAATAAAAAAAAAAGATTATATTAAAAAAATAAAAATAAAATTTGTTTATTATCCGAATTTTTTATTCTAATGTGAAGGTAGCCTTCTTGAACATTTTCCAGGAATACCTAACATTATTAAATCTCTTGTAATGCTTTCTCAAATTAACATACGAATTCGTGGTCAAATTAGAACTAACGTTTAATGTTCGGTAAGTCTAAAAGTGATCATTGGCACTCCGTTAACCATTAGCGGGAACTAATTTTTCGTATCGAAAAAATTCTAATGCAAAGATAGGAGAGATATGCAAAAGTTTCTTATGATAGGTCTAAATGGATCAAATGAATCTTTTCGTATTCTTATTTAATCTAATTTCCTTAATTAAATTTTTTAATTATCCGAATTTCTTATTCCAATGTGAAGATAGCCTTCCTGAACACTTTCCAGGAATATCTAACATTACTAAATCTCTTGTAATGCTTTTTCAAATTGACATACGAATTCGTGGTCAAATTAGAACTAACGTTTAGTGTTCGGTGAGTCTAAAAGTCAAATCATTGGCTCTCCGTTACCCTTTAACGGGAATTAATTGAAAATTTTTTTTTCTCCAAAAACTTTCCTCCAATTATGATTTTTTTTTCAATTTTTAATCGTTTTCTTCAGTGTTTTGTACATTTCTTCAACGATTTGAAGGTAATACTGGTATCCGTCACAAAAATTCGCCACTCATGCTTTCTATCTTTTTGTTGCATGACGGCCAAATGGGTGATATGATAAATGAATCAATTGACACTGGTTATTTAAGGCAATATAACAATATAGATGATTTTTAGTGTTCTTTAATGTCAAATGGAATTGGAAAAAAATTTACATGCGTAAACAACTTAATTTAACTTCCAATAGCACTGAAATTTGCCAGCCAAAAGCCTTTGGAAGAACATTTTTTAATACATATTCACAGAATGATATTAATTGCTAACTTAATAACAATTTATTTTTGTAGACAATATGAGCTACTTCCACAATTGTTTAATAAATTTTTTCTAGCTAAAGTATAAACGTACAAATATATTCGAGGAAAAGGAAAAGAAATTCATTATTTTTTCAATAGATGGCTAGAGTAATCTGATATAATTGCGTTGTACTCGTATAAGTGCTATTGGGTTACGCTAGATGGCAGTTTTGTAATTGGACAGCAGCAAATAGGAAATACTATGTATTGTAGAATTTTTTCTTCGATAAAGGCATCTGAAAATGTGGTTAGCGTTTAAGGCCCTGATACTATAACAGCCAACCATGCGGAATTTTGGTCTTATCGAATCCATTCCGATAATTTTGATCACTCTCTGGATGGCGAATTGCAGAAATTGGGGATAGAATAATGGAAATCGTCAAGACCGACCATCATGTAAGCACGGTTTCGACTGCCCAGGAGCTAAGCATTGGAGCTCCTTGAATTAAGATGAATAAACCCAGTGAATGGGTGCCAAAAACACCACATGGACCATCCATCGGCGAATCGCTGCTGAATCCCAATAAAATCGATGCATTTCTAAAGGGGATGGTAACTGGTGATGAAAAATGGTTCACTTACGACAACGTCAAGTGAAAACGATCGTGGTCGGATAGCGGCAAGCCGGCCCAAACAGTGGCTAAGCTAGACTTTGATGAGCAGGAAAGTTTCGTTATGCGTTTCGTTTGATTGGCACAAAAATCATTTATTATGAGCTGTTCTCCTACGGTCAAACTCTTTCGGACTTGGACTATCATCAATTGGAACGTCTGCAGCGAGCAATCGTCCAGATACGACAACAGGATGCGGTACTGCGTTCCAACAAGCCGATGTCAGGTCACACACATGAAAATTGAATCTCCAAAGCTCCGATAACTTGCGTGGGAGCTTTTGATGCACTCATTTTATAGTAGGGATCTGACATTAAGTGATAACTACAAGTTTCTGTCCATGGCGAATGATTTTGCTGACGAAATATTCACCTCCAAGGAAGCTTGTGTGAATTAGCTGTCCCAGTTTTTTGCCAATAGGGATGAAGGTTTTAATGAGAAAGCCATAAGGAGATTATTATCAATATGGCTACAAGTTATTTGAAAAAACGGTGCATAATCGAGCGAAATCGAATTATTCGAACTAGAAATAATGTATTTGTTTTTACCGAACTTTGCATTTTAGAGAACTTTTATTCGAAACTGTACCCCAACATAAAAGAAACCAGTCAAAGTTTTGGTTAGAGGCAACTGGGAATAAGTACGTGGAAATCGGCTCAACAGCTTGAAATTTCTATGCTGATTTAACAATTATTTGATACTTAAATAACCACTTTTTATCGGCTAAGTACAATTCCTGCAATATTTTTTCATTTGGAAGAGATTCGCCCACAATTTGTTTTTTTTCTTCCCCCCTTCCCCCCCTATGGCAGCACATTTAAGCTACAACATTAGTAGACCATGAAATTAGACACTAAGCACTTAACTTTCTTTAACCGTAAACTCAGTTTAATTTACGACACCGCCGTAAAACGGATCTCAACAAAAGATATGGTCGTCATCGTATTTAAAACTTGTAAAGTATTGGAAAAAAGCAGAAAACAATTTAAATTTATTGCGTGTCTATTAAATGTATTTAGAGATCTGAAGAAGTCTTAAAAACTCGCCCACGCTCGTAACCGGGCTGATACCAACAACAGTCGCAACTGTTGCGATTACCGCGAAAGACAGCTTAAACAAGTTAGCGCAAAAGAATTTCACAGTTTCAAAAAGATTGTACTCGTATTCGTAGCGCTCAGTCAAACTTTGAGCTTACAAGAAAACAACATGCGAACACAATGCGGAATTACTTAAAAGTAAAGACGGCGCGTGTAGTCGTCCGTCCGGCATGGATCTAGTTAGCTGTCTCACTACCATCCACACCGTCTTTCTTTTGTGAGTCTGTCTGTCTATCCGTTTGACGGTTTTATTGGTTGCGTCTGGCTGTATTTTGGATTTATATTGATTTGTTTTCTTCTTTGGGGGAAGGAGTTTGTGGAAGTACTCTTAACAATTTAAAGTTTTTACTTTAACAAAATGCATTAAGTTACATAAAGAAAAACAAAAAACGTCGCCTTTATAGTTAAGAAGTCAAAGTAATAAAGATTTAAATAAACACTTAACAAAGAAGGCAACTGGTTGGTTTAGGACGACTAGTAAGACGCAGTACAACTTTCCAGGATACTGAGATATTGTATGTTTTAAGACGTGTGATGGTTTTTATGCGTTTAACCGCGCCCTTGTAGTTATTATAAGTGTTTACTATCTTTATAAATATAATTTGATACGGAAACAAATTTCAACATTCGCTAAACAACTGTTCTCATCTTGGGAACATGGAAAGTCGTAACCAGACCACTCCATCTCTTCAGTCACAGAGCAAGTAAAAAAGAGATGCTAAGATAACATTCTTTCAAGTCGAAACTGGTACGATTTCTACTACTACTTTCTATACGAAATGATTTTTGCGAAGGTATCATTGGTTCATTACAAAAGAAGATTCGACAAGAACTTATCTGTAAGAAATTATTTGTCACAAAAGTATTTGAATGAATAGATTCATTGGACAGTTTTCCAGAGGAAAAAGGCTCAAAGTTCCTTTTATGAAGAATACTTCTAAAGAAGAAGATTCAAAAAGACTCATAGGAACTTTGCCTGTATGAAGCCTACTTCTAAACAAGAAGATTCAAAGCAACATTTTTTAAACAGAAAGATTCATAAGAATCATCCGCAAACGAAATTTTTTTACATGAAAACATCGTAAAAGACTGAATAGTTTTTAATGAAACTTTTCTAATATAAATGCTTCATACGAAACACTACTAATAATAAGACTTACAAGAACGCAACCTTTAAAAGAAACGTTTCTAAACGGGAAAAGAACTTTTCTACACGAAAAGTCTTATACGTACTTCTATGAAAAATCCGATAAGTAACCTTTTAATACATAGGAAGCTTTACTTGTTTTTCTTTCCTTTTGAAAACATGCATGAGAATTTGTTGTATATTAGGATGAAATACAAAAAAGTCCACCAGAAATTATTCCATACGTAAGGATTCGTCTTTTCTACATGAAAAGTGCCGTAAGCCGCCCCTTTATATTAAAATATTCAAATGAATTTACTCTTTTATTTCTTTAATTTTCTGTTCAAGAGAATCTTACCTAAAAGTCTCGATTCTATTTTATACTATAAGATTCAATGGGTTCTGTTCTAAATGAATAGATTCATTTTTTCGTATGAAAAGAGTTACCAGCATATTTTTCATAAGATATTCAATAAAGTATTCTCTTTTCCTTTTTTTTTCTTTTGAAAGTCATAGAGAAAAATTTCAACACATTCAACGTATTTCTATGTGAAACTATTCATCGAATTCATTCGAATGACAAAGAAAAAAAAAAGGAATGGTTCGTCCTTTTCTTTTTTTTCTTTGTTATTCGTAAAGATTTATGAGAATCTATTCTAGATGAAAAGATTCATAAGAATCTGTTTTATGCGAACAAATTCATAAGAATCTGTTCTACACGAAAGATTCATAAAAATCAGTTTTATGCGAAAAGACTCATAAGAATCT